>JASDQU010223804.1:6303-17610 GCA_032191745.1 Picea mariana | reverse complement strand
CCTTGATGGGTACTTTTCCCATTCCGCCACCCGATGTCCCACGCCTGTTCGTAGCCACAATCAATATGATCTCCGCCGTACCTCATGAAATTCCTGTGTCTTCTGACCCTTGGATAGTCCCTCATCTTGGAGATCACACTCATTTCGGCAACGTCATGCCGATAAGTTCGGTTGAGTCAGCTTATCACGCCATTCAATCGGCAACACCTTCTACTTATTCTCTTGATGATTTGTCTCCTGACCCTTTCCGTGTTGTTTTACCCACTGATGAGATGATCATGTCCATCATGGAAGACACCCCTTGGGATGATGGACATCATCGTTCCATACTCTTTCTGGAACAACACACTCTTGAGAACTACCAACGGATTTCAACTCCATCGACCGTTGTTTTCATATCGACCGTTCCCAAATCTACACATGATGTGTTTGCCGAAGGGAACCTTAGTAATATATATCCCATGATTCCCATTGATATATCCGTTAAACCTGGGATAGTTGAAAATGTTCACATTGGAGCTTTGTGTTCTACCGAGGAAATTGTCACTTATACATCTCTGTTCAAAGAATTTTGCGATATATTCGCCTGGAGTTATGAAGAGATGCCCGGTATCGACCCTTCTATTGTTGTGCATGAGATAAAGACATACCCCGGAGCTAAACCTATCCAGCAGCGCCTCCATCCTGTACACCCATGTAAAGCGACAGCTATTAAAATTGAGGTTGAAAAACTTCTCAAAGTCGACTTTATTTATCCCGTGGCTCTGACAAAATGGGTTTCCAACCCTGTTCTGATCGATAAGAAAGGTGGAAATATTCATGTATGTGTTGATTATAGGGATATTAACAAAGCCTGTCCAAAAGACAACTTTCCAACCCCTTTTGTCGACCAGATTGTTGATGACTGCGCCGAAAGTGAAATCTTCTCACTCATGGATGGTTTCTCCGGCGATAATCAAATTAACATCGCTCCCGAGGACCAACATAAAACTGTGTTTATTTGTCCTTGGGGTACTTTTGCCTATAGAAAACTTCCCTTTGGTCTTAAGAACGCTGGTGCGACGTTTCAACATGCTATGTCTTATGATTTTCATGATATAAAGAATATTGTTCAAACCTATTTGGACGATTTACTAGCTCACTCTTTACGTCGAGTCAATCACCCCACTCATCTCCGAGCTATTTTCATTCGTTGTCGGTTCTATCGTATTCGCTTAAATCCTCATAAATGTGTTTTTTGTGTAGAACCTAGCTGTCTTCTAGGTTTCATTGTTTCACGTCAAGGGATCAGGGTGGATCCTCTTAAGGTTGAGGTGATTCTTAATCTCCCTCCTCCTTCTACATTGCGTCAGTTGCAAAGTTTGCAGGGGAAAGCAAACTTTCTTCGCCGTTTCATTCCTAATTATGGCGATATTTCTTGTGGTTTTACCTGGCTACTGAAGAAAGGTTCAGACTTCGTTTTGGATACCATTGCTAACAATTCTTTTGAGGATTTGAAGTTATCCCTCACCCGAGCTCTGCTTCTCTTTCCTCCGGATTATAGTCGTGATTATTTTCTTTATCTTGCTGCCTCTGAGTTTACCATCGGCATGGTTTTGGTCCAAGAGGATGATGTGAGCGATGAACATGTTATTTATTACTTTAGTTGAAGTCTGACATCCATGGAGATCAAGTATCAACATGTTGAAAAACTGGCCTTGGCTGCTATTCAAGCGGTTTAACGTTTTCGGCATTATATCCTCTCAAGGAAAACTACTGTGATTTCTCATTGCAACCCCATGCAACATATTTTGACACGTCAATTGCTGGGGGGAAAATACTCCAAGTGGATTTTCATACTCCAGAAGTTTGACTTGGAATTCGATCGCGCCACGTCTAAGAAATCCTTAGTTTTCACTGAGTTGATATGTCATTTTCCTCACTCTGCCACGAAAAATGTAGCAGTAGATTCATTACCCGATGAATCACTTTTCCTTATTAGTACTGACGATATTTGGTATGGGGATATCATTATATATCTCCAAACCCAGACTTTCCGGCCTGTTTTGTCTAGTTCTGAACGACGTCGCATCCGTTATCAAGAACGTCAATACATCATTCTCGGGGATACTCTTTACCGTCATGGAATTGACTCTGTTTTTCGATGTTGTCTGACGTTTGATGAAGCTGAGAAAGCTCTGAATGACTGTCATTCTAGAGCATGTGGTGGTCATATGTTTGGGTATACTACTGCCCAGAAGATCTTACGAGTAGGATATTTTTGGCCTTCGTTGTTCAATGACTGCATTACTGCCATCCAGAAATTCCATGCCTGCCAGACCTATAATCAGAAAATTCGGTCGCATCCTGCTCCTCTACATCCTATGGTCTTAGTAGGTCCCTTTGCGAAATGGGGCATTGATTTCATGACATGTCACCCTCACTCGGCCCGGGGGCATGGTTACATCATTGTAGCTATTGATTACTTTACAAAATGGGCCGAGGCGATGCCAACATTTGATAATACTAGAAAGACTGCAGCGTTGTTTCTTTTTAACCATGTCATAGCTCGTTTTGGTGTTCCTCAAGCTATTGTTACTAATCAAGGTAGTCATTTTAAGAATTTTATGATGTTTGAACTTACAGAAAAGTTGGGTCTTCGTCATGAGAACTCAACACCCTATTATCCACAAGCTAATGGCCAGGTCGAAGCCATAAACAAAGTTCTTATAACTATGATTCGACGGATGATAGGCATCCATAGAACAAGATGGAACACGATGTTGTTTTCGACATTGTGGGCATATCAGACATCTGTCAAATCCGCTACGGGGTTTAATGGCGTGGAAGCCATTCTTCCAATAGAATGTGAGATACCTTCTCTGAAGCTAGCTGTTGAACTCTTACCCAATACTTATGTTGAAGAAGAATGTCTGTTGTATCTGATGCGATTAGACGAGACTCGACGTGACGCCACTCTCATAATAGAAGCCCAGAAGAAACGTGTCAAGGCACAGTATGACAAGCATGTCAAGCCTCGCTTTTTCTCTGAAGGGGATCTTGTTCTTCTTTATGAATAAGATCGAGATGTCTTAGGAGCTGGGAAGTTCAAGCCAATGTGGCGAGGTCCTTATATTGTTCATTGAGTTTTGGATAAAGGAGCGTATGAGCTGGTTGATTATGATGGTTTCCCTTTGAGTGAACCCAGGAATGGGTTGTACTTGAAGAAGTATTATGCATAAGTCATTTGTGCACAAATACTTGTATTTTATGTATCATACTTTGTGTGTGTTACTTTAGTTTTCTTTTGACGTTATCTGGTCTCTGCCCTTATGTGACGTTGTGTTTGATTTCTAGATGTCGGAGTCTTCGCTACCCTATATTGGCTTCGTTGATGGTGCTAGCCATAGTACTCGGAACCTCGCTTCTGCTACGTGGGCAATCTATGCCCCAACAAACAAACTTGTATCTTTACAAGGTATATGTCTTGGCCGTGCAACCAACAACATTGCAGAGTATAGCGTCGTGATTGAATTATTGGTTGATGCCATATCACTCGAAATTTGTCATTTGGTTGTGCGATTAGACTCACAGCTTGTAGTACTACAGCTAAGTAATATCTATTCTATTCGAAGTCCTACTTTGTTAAGGGTGTATTTGCGAATTCGCCTCTTGGAATGATATTTCGATCACATTGAATATTAGCATATTCTTAGATGTCTTAATTCATTAACATATGCATTGGCAAATTATGTATTGGATAGACATTTAAACAATTTATAAATCAAACACATTTAAATTCACACAATATAAAGTAAACCGGTAGAAGCCATCTGTATATATAACGATCAAAAGAGTTTGTTGTTTTTTACAAAAAGTTTGTCCGAAGACCAAAATATAAAAAATGGAAGCTTATAGCTTCTACAATGTGACGTCATGGATGACGTTCATGGTAACACACTACTTTCCTAGCTACCCTACGGAGTAGTCGACCCATAGCAGCTGATACTCCTACAGTGTGACACTGATCGCGTCGTGAAATCTCTTCCAGAGTCATATCTGGAATGTCTGCTGTCAGGCCTTCTAAATTGTGTTCCACCACCATATAATCTTCGGCATACTGTGGAACTACTGCTACCACTTCCCCTCGCCTCTGGATAGGAGAACTTCCAGCAGGTCTATATGGTCCAACATCTGTGTTATCAACAAACATTTTGAGTTAGTCTTCAGATGAATACATAAAAAAAAAACATTTAAATATGATTAAAAATTCAAAAACATTTTAAAATGAGAAAATGTGTGTACTTCTTACCGAGGTCTCCCCACTGAGCATCCTCAGGCAGTGATAGATCTGGTTCTCCTCGGAAATTCAACCTGGCATAGGCGTAGTCATTGACCATCAGCATCTGTTTTTGCAACCAGTCAAAGAAAATATCGTCATATTTGACGATTGGTCCTGCCACATGCCGGGCCATGAGCCGACACCACCTCAACATCCGTGGATCTCTCAGACCCGATAGATTCCACTCAACCTGCAGTTGGAATACAGGGACCCTCTCAAGGAAGAAGGAAACTAGTAAAGATCCATATCGAAATTGTTTTAAATCACCACGCCTGCACTTGGTTAGTTGTTTTTTGATACTGCGCAACACTGCATCAACCCAGTTAAAGACTCGGGGCTCGGTACACTCGATGGCGTACTGGAAATAGCTCTGTAATGCCATATGCGGAGCAGCACTCCCAACCATCTGAGCAATCATGAAGAGAATAGTGCGAAGAGTCAAGTCTATTACTCCCCAAATTGCCACTTTCCCTTTCTTTCTTTTGGCCTCGGGTATGCAGTATTGATTGCAATATTCACACATTTTTAACCCGCCACCTCTACTGCCGGTTAGACTGACATAAGATCCACGTCTGGATAGTCTAGTCAAGAAGTATATGTCCTCTATGTCAATGGCTAAAGTATGAGCTCCCATAATGAAAACCTGTTGATCTGGATCCCACATTCGGACTAGATACTCCAGTAATCGGACCTGGGCCCTCATACCAAGGATGCGGAAGTATTTTAAGAGACCACAATATCTTAATGCGGTTATGGTGGGAGGATGATTCTCGGCATTTTCATTATCCTCCTCGTTCTCTTGTTCCCGCCACTCAAGCACCATGTTTGTGGCTATTTACCTGCATAAGAAACATACAAAGGAGATTAATGATTTTATTAATGGTATAAATCTTTTTCATTGGATAAATATTTAAAAAAAAAATGAGTTATGCGCTGCTCGTAGGTGCCTTATTATACACAATGCGAACCCCTCGCAGGCAGCTCAAATCTTTCCTACAAGAAAGTATCATTCTCGCAGGCCCCGTATGGGCAGCCTGCGAGAATTCCTGCGTGTGGGTAGGGTTCAAAAATCACTTGAAAATACAAAAAATTAACCAATGAAATCAAAAATTTAAACCATGAAAAGATCAAGAAAGAAGAGCTTACCGTAATGCTGCAGACGGCTAGTCAAATGATCTCTTGTAGCTCCCGGAAATCAACGCCAAATTCGGAGGGTAAAATGGGGGTTTCTGGAACTCAATGGTGAAAATGTGAAATGATATAGTAACAATGTGTATTTACTCATTTAATTTACTTTTTACTATGTCATTTTAGGGTTTTTATGCTTATCTATTGTTTAAACCTAATCACTAATATAAAAATGAGTGTGATGGATTGCAGGTGTGAAACATTGATGATTATGAAAAGGATATGGACATATTTTTCTCCGTTATGGTGTGATTTTGATTGTTTTTTGTGGTTTTTACATAAAACCTCGAGCATCGTTTTTGTCTGTTCTTACGCTCATAAAAACAAGAGAACATGATCGAGCATAGTTTTATCGCTTTTTCAAGCTCAACAAGGTTATATGAAAAAGGAACCCCCCTGGAGTCTTCTTTAAGCTCTTTTCAGACTCTCTAAACGTGAAAAGATTGTCGAGCGAAATTGTTATTTTCACGCTCGCTAAAGTATTAGAAGTACGCGTCTAGTGAGCGATAATTTATCTCTTTTTCGGTCTCATCCAGACTATTTTACGAAAAAGGAACTGAGAGAGTTCTCTTTTAAGTGTTTTTCCAAACTCTATAATCTTGAGAAACCTTCGAGTTTACTATCTCTGGACTCGTTAAACAAACATTGACAGACCCATGATGGGACCGAACCACTCCTTCTCAGGGTTCGTTAAAAATACTCCAAGGGACTCATCCGAAGGATGAGCTTATATCAACAAGCATATGTGAGCCTCTTCAAGCTTGCGTAAAAATAAAGAGGTACTTGCCAGAAATGGTGGGGGAAAATTTGGGAAAGGGATCTGTTTCATATTTGTATTGATTGGCAGTAAGTGTCACTCTTGAACATGACACCCCCTGTTCATCATTTGAAGCCGGTTTGGGAAATCCATTTATCTCTCTTTTGATTGTTTACAAGATCATTTCAAGTGTCGTATTTGAGTCAATGCTGCCAAATCATTGGTCGTGTCGTTCATATGTTCAAGAGAAGTCCATCTAAAACCTATATTGAGTCAGCCATCTGCAGTTGTTCATTCTCTCCGAGTCAGCCTTCCCTGTGTCCAATTTGCAAAGTTCTCTATTTCACATTCAAACTCTGTTACTCATTTCGTGTCATTGATGGGGGATACATCAAGGCCCTCCGGTGATGAGTTTTGTTCCGTCGACTTCAGCTCATTATCCGGAATCAAAACTCAGAAATTATTTAGTACCTTGGAGCTTGCATGCCTCAATGGCAAGTTTCCTTGCTTTCGACAGTGTGTTTACATCATTGACCCCTGATCGAGAGATTCCATCAGATGTTCGACATCAAATCATTTATTCACATTCGATGGGTTGTGCTATGGTACCTTGGGAGTCATTGACATTAATGGTGATTTCCCTCACACTTGTTGACGGTTTCATCAATGACCGGTAATCAAGTGGTTTCTACCATGTTTGACTTCAACACATGTAATCACATGGATAGATTCGTACTTTGGGGAATATGGTTGAAGACCCTGGATATCATCTTTGTGATCCAGGTTGCGATGGAGTATGTATAACTTGTGACACATAGATCCACTGTGTATGTTTCGTGGCTATATCATTTTGATTTGAATTTGTTCGCATAGATCCACAGTGTATTCAAGTGGCTATGCTATATTTTAAACAACATGGATCCATAGTGTATGATTAGTGGCCATGACCCATGTCTACAATGTCATCAGTCTGTGATTTGAGTATGGGAATGCCTACCTCAGAATTGATATATATGATACTCTGTCGATGCTTGATTGTTTGCAGGTCTCTGATTAGATGTGCTCCTGGTTCTCGACACACACATGCAGCTAACAAAGTCTATCGGCTGTCACTCGTTCCAATCTCAGACTTTGGGGGGAATTCTGTTACCCATAATTTTGGTCTTCATGATGATACATTAAGGATGGTATACTCAGGCTCTTCATTAGAATCTTTTCCTGAGAAAAGTTACATTCATCTCTCTCCAAAAAACATATTTTTGAAGAAGGTTCACAGGCTGTCTATACATTTGCCTAAGAGAATGCATGATTCTCGTAGGCTACCTTAAGCCAGGGTGAGAGAAGTTCACACTGTGTCTAACTGTTAGGGTGCGAACACTTTTTAAAGAAGGGAAAAAGGATGAATTCTCGAAGCTTCTAGAAGGGAATCTTCTAGAAGGATGAGATGGCATTCGAATGGTTATTTAAGTACTGGCTTTCCTGATATCTTGGGATCATTCTTATCTAAGTAACTAATTCATTTCCTCCTATATATTGAGAGGATTCTCATGGAAAATGTTAGAATCAAACAAGGTTAAGAAGATATTAGAGAATTTGTGAAAGATTGTATGAAGGACTGATGCTACAACAGCTAGAGAACTCCAGCAAGGTTATCAAAGGTGGTTGATCTTATTCATACAAGTGAGCAAGTGTGTGTGTTACAGCTGAGGGCCATCGAAAGGAGGTTTACAACATCAAGGCTCAGGTTGTAAGCTTTTCTTTCTATCAATATAATACAATAATATGTCCCTTTCCCATAAAGTTGAGTTTACTTTATTGCATAATTCCTTGATCATATGCATAGATTAATTGTTGAATATATTAAGTTGTTTTCACTTCGATTGGTTTGAGTTGTCCTGGTATGGATTGCACAAGAGCATTGGAGCGAAGTTGGTACAAAAAAGACCCAAGGAAGCGATCATAAGGTATGCTCATGATTCTTTCCTTCTAGTTCATTCAACAATCTAAATGTAGGGAAAGAGTATTATTTTGGCTTGATTTGTTCTAGATCCAGGTGGATCTAGGGAGATTGGTTTGTGTCCGCACTTACGGATTTATCCTATAACAGCAAGTCCCCTTGCACTCGCAAGTCCTGAAATCCCAACTTGCGAAATCCTGAATTATTAGCGTGGGGATAAATTAAGAGTTTTCGGAGTTTTGGTACCTGGAGTATCTAGGTGCAAGTTTTCTTGTACTCGCAAGTCCCGAAACCCTGACCTGCAAAATCCCAAAATGACAGTGTGTGTTTGAGTTAGGACCTTTCGTTGGTTCGGTACCCAGGTTACCCTTCCTTTTTCTAAATGCACAAATGAGATCCCTCCGAAAGATCTAAGGTATGTTATGACTGTTAAATTTTATGAAGGAATATCGACATTAATGTCTCGACCCCTTTTTCATCGTTGTAAGTAGTGAAGGAATCGGGACGATAGATCCCTAGGGTTTGTGGGAGTATTTGGACTGTCCATTTATAAAGCACGTGGCTACCAGTAAGCATTTTGATGTTTCGATGCCCGAGAAGACAAAGGGGAAGAGCCCTAATCATCGTGAGTCGCGAAACCCTGATAACCGAAACCCAAAAATAGTTTAAGAAGTGGATGAGATAGGATGGTTCGACATTTTGGTACCTGGAGTACCTAAGAGAGAGTCCCTTTATACTCGCAAGTCCCAAATCTCCAATTCACGAAATCCCAAAATGATAATAGGACGGAGTATCTATGAGTTTTCGATGTTCTGGCTCCCGGGAAATACTAGGAGTGAGACTTCTTGTCATTACCTATCACGAAATCCCAAAGTATGAGATCCGGAAAAGGTCTATCTTGGGTAAGCCTTCGTGTTTCCATGTTTTGGCAACTGGGAAACCTAAGGGTCAGTCTTTTTGTACATGTCAGTCCCGAAATCCCGATGGGTGAAGTCCCAAAAGATCAATACGCGGATAGGTTACGAGACTTCGGTACTTCAGAAATCAGAATGCTAAAGGGCATATTCCCTTGTATTCGCATCTCCCGAACTCCCGACTTGCGAAGTCCTGAAATGGCTTAACACGGACGATATCTGCTGCGTCGATGTTTCGGCACCCAGGATACCTGACGGTAAGTTTGCCTATGCTCATAAGTCCCAAAAACTCGGTCTGGGAATTCCTGGAATGGACTGAGCGACACATATATACAACTATACGTATGTTAAGGTTTTGGAGTTTCAGCTCCCGGGAAACCTAAGTGCGAGACCTCTTGTCGTCGCATATCCCATATTTTCGATGGCGAAAATCCCGAATCAGGAAGTATGTTTAGAAATAGTAATTCAGAGTTTGGCTCCTGGAAGACCCTGATGTGAGACCTTTTGTCATCGCATCCCCCGAACTCCTGACTTGTGAAATCCTAATAGGCGAAGTTCCCAAAATGGATTCGCAAACATGCTTTTGATGTTTTGGCTTTCTGGTGTTCGGGACTCTCGAGGGTCAGTTTTCCTCGTACTTCGCTAGTTGCGAAATCCTGATGGATGAAACCCTGAAATGAACAAGGGAATACCTCTATCGCAATTTCTCGTATCGCGAAGGTCGATGAGTACCCTCCGATAAGGACTCTGGCCATAACCATCGATCAAATGAGTGCGGATAAGGGATGATAGGATCTGTTTCAGGTCCTGTAGGGACTCGAGGAAATTCTATTCCTCGGAGGAAAGAAGAAAATTTAAAATTACGTAGTCGGTGTGTTACACTAGACCTCAATTCCTCATGAAGGAAAGGCCCATTTAACCAAAGCCCTTTTTTCCAATGATTAATCTCTCTCTCTCTCTCAAATTAACCAAGCCTTTTGCTCAGCTAAAAAACCAAAACCTAAAACCTCTTCTCCCTCCCCTCCTCCTTGTGCTTTCCTCTCTCTTCCTTACATCCAAGCCACCATCGGTCACATCGTGAAACTATTGGAGAAGAAGAGTATCATAATTGTTTTCAATCCCTACAAAACCCTTATACAACTTTTGAGAATTTCTAAAGATAAATCTAACTCGATGCTTGGCCCATTAGTTTAACAGATTCCTTTCTTTTGTGGGAAATATTACATAGGCCAAACTGGAAGAACCTTCAAAGCTAGTATTAAAGAGAGTATAGATGATACTGTCGATAAACAAATATATAAATCAACTATCACCGAACACTCTTTTAAATCAAAGCATCTTATTTTCTTCAACCAAACAAAAATCTTATACATGACCCCTCATTACTCCTTCTGTCTCATTCGAGAAGCCATGGAAATTGAAAAACATCGTAACAAATTTAACCGCGAATATGGATACAAACTTAGCCACTCTTGGAAACCCACCATTCACCACCTTGACCATTAGACTTTCAGCTTTGAGTTTTCCCTCCATCCTCTCTCTCCCCCCTGTTTTAGCCAAACAAGTTCCTTGTTTCTTTCTGCCTCTTTCTTAACCTCATAACTCTTAATCCCACTGTTTCCTCCTCATTTTATCCCTTACTTCTTATTTTAACCTCTATGCGATCTCAATATCTATATTTCCTCTATATATCCTTTTCTCTTTTCTAATATGATAGCCCCTTATTCATTTTCAAACGCTTATTTAATCTCCTTTATTCTTATATTCTTTCTCTATTTTTCTTTTCTCTCTCTTTAGTGGTTATCCTTTTCCTTTCTTTATTCCAATATTATCTTTCTATTTAGTTTTTATTTCCCTCATTAATTATTGTACCTTCTTCCCCAATCTCTTTGACTCCACCCTTCCTTTATTTTAACACCTGACTATTTTAATTTGATACTTCATTTCAAAATTTAATACTTTATTATTTTTCTAATTTAATCTATTTTAATACTTTATTATTAACTAAAAATTTATTTTATTAATTTAAAATTTTTCACCCCTTTATCCTAATCAATCTATGATCTCAACATCTCTCCGGCCTTTATATATTCTTCTCTTTATATTATCGTCCTTTACTCTTTATATATTCTTCTCTCTATTCTAATATTTTGTTTCTTTACTCTTTACC
>JASDQU010223803.1:5213-16021 GCA_032191745.1 Picea mariana | reverse complement strand
TGTCGTATACCTCGTGTGCCTCATCACGGTCGTACTCATACTACTACAGCAAGTGCAACTTCAAAGTGTATAGTCACAAATGTCCCTGATGGTGATGAGTCTGAGGCCGAGTCCGAGTCCGAGTCAGATGATGATGTCGAGGGCGCGAATGCCCATGCCATTTCTACTTCTAGCAGTAGTGATGATTGATCGTTGATCATGTTGATCAATGAGATAGTGACTTGTAGTCTTGACTCTTGCTAGTATGTGTTCTGTTGTTGTGGTGAGGCCATTTTGACTCTAGAGCCTCCTTGATTATGTATTTATGTTCCGATCTCTAGATATGTATTGCACTTGGTGCCATTTTGATATATTCATGAGCATACTTTGGATATTTTGTCTCTAATTGTCTCTAATGCTTTGGAAACATGATTTAAAATCTTAAAAATATATTTTTTCGTTAAAATTTAAATATTTTATGTATTTTTTAAAAAAACCGATCCATTGAAACCAGTTCGACCGGTTCATTACCGGTTCCAATTCCGATTCAGGTTGGACCCTCGACCGGTTCCAGTACCGGTTTCGGTTTTTAAAACTATGATCCTCCCACCCATGTTCAAATCTTGCTTGTGACACATTTGCCCCTCATAAGCCGATTGGGGTTGGCAAGGTACCAACAATCTCACTCTCGCTTAAGTACTTGAGGGTGGGATGATATGTTTCCAAACATTTTTTTGGGCCCATGAGGTTAGCTCAACCAGTTGTCGGCAAAGTTGTTGGCCATTTGTTTAGATCCATGCCAACAAGTGTCTGAGTTGAATCCCTCTAGGTTAGGAGCACTAGTCTACAATGATAGGTTTACAAGGAATTCCATCCATGAATGTGGGGAAGCATCCCTTAGGTTCCCCCGTGAGGTTTTATTTGGAAAAAAATGTTAGAAATAACAGGTGTGCTCATTTCACCATAGACAATATAACAATATTGTCACCCAACCATAGGCTGAAGCCACCCCCGAGCACCTTAACCTTGACAGAGAATAATTCTGGAAGCAAATCCTAGGCCTAATAGCCAATCAATGTAGCATACCTCTCTCCAGAGCTAGCACACAAGGCATAAAGTCCAAGCCTAAACCAAAAATACAAGTTGCAGTAGTTGCAGCTGCAGCTACTCTCCAGACTTGCACACTTACTAAATTTTTGCAGTGCGCACTCTTAAATTTCTGCAGTTGTGAGTTGTATCTGTCAAATGAGCTTTGGCGTCCTGTATTTATACTACTCCTCCTTAACTGTCTGGGCCAACTTCTCATTCTGGAGACTAAAAACTCAATATTAAATATTTCCTTTCGCCGACTTGTCCTCTAGGGTTATGTCCAATGCTTTAGGGTTTCTTCTTGCTTCCCGAAATATTCTATTCTTGTCAAGGTTACACGTGGAGGTTAATACCTCCCGCGGCTACCATAATATCAACACTCCCTCCTAGCTAGGGAGGTAGTGAAAGCAATGGTCTTGAGCACAAACATACCATTCAACCGGTATCGTCATCATAGCCATACAGACTATCTCATAATTAGATCATCAGCACCATCATCCCTATTAGTATCATCTGATAGCATCAATTGCATCATCTCTCGAAGCCGTACTCCATCTGAGTAATCAGGCATGATGTTGAATAAGTCACTCACTCCACAAAGTGATACAAGAACCATTCTTCTAATCCGGGCATATGTCCTAGAAGAATAACTATTCCAACAGATGTTGGAAGCCACGCTATGGGCTACAAGGACTATTCTTCTAATTCAAACATACATCCTAGAAGAATAAATGTCCTCGACCATTTTCCGTCTCAAGAATGTTTGTCCATCAGTACACTAACTATCCATCTAGCTGATAATCATTTTCAACACTAATGATAGTCTACATGGCAATCAGAATAATGTCATTCAATAGAACACAACTGTGTCTATCCATAGTAGTACACAATTACTATCCAATGGTACACAACCACACCAAGTAGCACACGGCTACTTAATCAGTGACACATAGTCACGACTCACAACCAATGGAACACATCCACCACAGTAGCATACATCTACTGTCCAGAGACATACAGTCTTCATAACAATCATATCATCTAATATCAACCTGCATAAAACAATATCATGATATAAATTGAGTCATCTGGGCCATTCTTCCACTCACATCTGTGAGATCAGGAAGAGCATTTGCCCTCAGAATGTAAAACATCGACCATGGGTTATCAGGACTATTCTTCTCAAGCATAGAAGAATAATTGTCCCTGAATTCTGAGCGTGGACCATTCACCTAACTGGGCCATTCCTCCGGCACTAATCATAGTGCAACCTGGAGAGAATGAGTTTGCCCTAGGGAATGATTGTCCGGACCATTTCCTGAAGAAACGAATGTCCTGCACAAACCTCCAAAACGGACCATTCTTCGAAACTGCTCACAACTGTGAACTTCGAAAGAATGACTGCCCGGTGAGGCAGACCATTCTACATGACCAATTCTCAGATTGACTACCAAGAAGAATGACTGTCCTAGACCATTCCCCCACACTGGCTACAAAGGGATCGTTGTTTATGGTACATCAGCAATCTATTGAACCATTTTCATTACGAAAATGATTGTTTGATCTGGAACATTTTCCGAACTGGAAAATGCCTGTCCGTAAAAAATCTCAAACCACTTTCTGAACTGGAAAGGAACTTCCCATCCTGGACCATTTTCCGAACTGGAAAATCACTGTCCATGAATCAATAATATATCAGTGCTCCCTCCCAACCTGGATGTAATCACTTCCTTTTCCAATAAGGAAGTCATCTCCACGAGCCCCAACTTGTCTCTTAAGTACACAGACTTTTCATCTTGAACAGAGGCTTTATCAAAATATCTGTTATTTTCTCATCGATGGAGATATATTAAAGAAGTACTTCTTTCTTCTGGACTTTATCACGGAGAATATAATGCTTGATCTTAATGTACTTCGGTCTTGTCATGGAACATTGGTTTTCTCTGAAGACTTCACATAGCTTTAATCATTACAATATACTATGGTCGAACTCAACACTTCTATTTACTACTAGCTCATGAGATTGTGGCAAGTCTCAAACTGAAACATATCCAAGTAGCACTTCTTTTGTCATCATGAGAGTTTGCCATGGATTAGCTATCCATCATCCTGGACCTCTGAGTAACCATTCTGATACACTATTTCTGTCATAGATGGTTTTCATCACGCTTTTGTTGTATATGTGATACTTTGCATCAAGTTGCTTGAATCCATACAAGGCCTTCTTCCATTTGCATACATGGGTCTCTTTCTGGTATACCTCAAAACCTTGAGATTACTCTACATAAGATTCTTCCTCAAATGCTCTATTGGGAAGAACAGTCTTTTACAACCAACTGATGTAAACTTCAATCCATGGATATTGCAAAAGATATAATAGCTCAAATAGAGGTATATCTGGTTTATGGGAACAAGTTGTTATCATAGTCTTCTCCTCCTTCTAAAAGAACCTCTAGTTCTGAATCTCGCAATGCTTCCATTCATAACCCTTTTTCTCAATTTGTTACATATATTGTTCTTCATCATAACTTCCATTTCTTCTACTTTATTGCTTCTAGTGGGTTCAAACCCAGTTAGTAGTCTTGTGATTCTCGGTATAATAATTGGTTGTTCTAGATTTTCTTTCTTTCTTGGAATCTTCATGTTCTTCCTCATGTTTCACTTTAGCTCTTGGGTCCATGGAGTCTTCTATAGATTCCATGCCTTGAAGATTCCAACTTCTTCCTTTCATCATAGGATCATCGATGTAGATGGGCAACCAAGGATACTTTGAGGCTTCTTTTCGAAGAAGAATTCTTCTGAACACGTGTTGCTTATCATGGCTGCTACTTTCAATGGGAACAAGGACAGATACTTCATAATCCTCAATGGATCATATCATTTAGGATTAGCTCCCTCATAATCC
The DNA here is from genome assembly GCA_032191745.1 of Picea mariana. Classification (NCBI taxonomy): domain Eukaryota; kingdom Viridiplantae; phylum Streptophyta; class Pinopsida; order Pinales; family Pinaceae; genus Picea; species Picea mariana. The sequence continues at coordinate 12,048 of JASDQU010223803.1, read as the reverse complement.
TTGCTTCATACAAGAATACATGCTCTTCTTTTGGAATTTTGTAATCAGCTCCCTCCATCTGAGAGAGTCCACGCTTTTGTCTGCATCCTTATTGCCTTTTGCAAAGTGTCACGAGTCTTTTTCTAATTTTCTCTTGATTGTTGACTTCTTTCTGTTTTGACTTCTTCTAGGTCTCTTCAGGCTTGATTCTGATCTTGGCTTATCTCGCAGTTGTTACTTATATAATAACTTCCACAGGGAATGTTACCAAAGATTGTCAATGTACTTCATCTTTTCATGTGTATTGCTTGACTTGTAGTCAACCTGATAGCAATCCTTATCTTTTTACTCTTTCATTGGTATTGTTTCACTTGAACATCTTATCTTCTAAGAAATAGATATGAAAGATATGTACAGAAACTATGTAAACATGGTATGTACAAGAACTATGAAGAATATTGTTACCTTGTCTTAGAAGAAGAAGTTTGTTTTATCCTACTTGGCCTTCTTTGGGGGTTCCCTTTCTTCGGCAACTGATGCTTCGTGTGTTTCCTTCCTTTTCTTTAACTCAGGACAATGATTCTTGTAGTGACCATATTTTCCACAGTTGAAGCATTATATTTTTGATATATCTTTCTCTTGATTTGGTTTCTTCCTTGAGTCAAACTTCTTCTTATTCCTGAATTTCTTAAACTTTGTTGTGTAGGCTTGATCATCATCTTTCCTTTGGAATTTCTCTTTTGTGCTAATCCTTGATTCTTCTTGTGCACAGCAAGTCCAAAGTTCTTCAAATGTGGGATACTCCTTTCTTGTGTTCATGCTTGCGGCAAATGCATCCCATGTCTTGGGAAGGCCATTGGGTACTATATTTATCAGTTCTTTCTCTGAAATGATTTCTTCAATAGCTTGTAGTTGATCTCTTAACTTAGAGATTCTCACAAGGTATGATGTTACGTTGTCGTCATCATTCATTTTCATGTCACAGAACTCATTCTTCAGACTCATTACTTGTCCAATGTTTCTGACTGAGAAGAGGTTAGTTAGGGCATCGTGCATCTTCTTAGATGAGTCAAGATGAGAGATGTAGGGTATCAAGTGGTCTTTTACAAAGTCAACTATGATACTCATGGCATTGATGTCATTGTCCTTGAACTTCTCCACAATTGCAACGTTCTAAGGTTCCTTCTCTTTTCCTTCTTCAAACTGTGGTTCCACGATCTTTCCTTTCACGATATCCAACACTTTATCCTTGGCAAGGATGAGGTCAATCCTTGTCTTCCACGCTCTGAAGTTAGAAGCCCCTTCTAACTTGTTTTCTTACTTCATAGAGTAATCCATCATTGTTTTGACTTGGTCAGCCTTTGACTTTGACCAAAAACTCAAACTTGACGTCTTAACTTGCTGAGAGTACCAGAAGATGCGCTAGGTTAAGGCACACTAGGCTATCCAGAAATTAGGTCAATCTCTTCACTTAAGGTGCCTCAACAAGAGGGTTAGGGTTTCATTGCTATAGCAAAAAATTTGACTGCAACTGCAAATGTAACTAAGCAAATCCTTCCAATCTATCTTCCAGCGATTAGACTGTCCGAAGATAGTGTGGGCCCATAACCTGTTAGAAATAATAGGTGTGCTCGTTTCACCATAGACAATATAACAATATTGTAATTTGTCACCCAACCATAAGCCGAAGCCACCCCTGAGCACCTTAACCTTGACAGAGAATAATTCTGAAAGCAAACCCTAGGCCTAATAGCCAATCAATGTCGCGTACCTCTCTCCAGAGCTAGCACCAAGGCAGAAAGTCCAAACCATAACCAAGAGAAACTCCAAGCCTAAACTGAAAATACAAGTTGCAGTAGTTGCAGCTGCAGCTACTCTCCAGACTTGCGCACTTACTAAATTTTTGTAGTGCACACTCTTAAATTTCTGCAGTTGCGAGTTGTATCTGTCAAATGAGCTCTAGCGTCCTTTATTTATACTGCTCCTCCTTAGTTGTCTAGGCCGACTTCTCATTATGGAGGCTAAAAACTCAATATTAAATATTTCCTTTAGTCGACTTGTCTTTTGGGGTTATGTCCAATGCTTTAGGGTTTCTTCTTGCTTCTAGAAATATTCTATTCTTGTCAGGGTTACATGTGGAGGTTAATACCTCTCACAGCTACCATAATATCAACAAAAAACACATACACCACACAAGAGTATACTTAAATGTATAATTAGAGTGTTTAAAATGCACCATAAAATAATGGTGTGCACTGTCTCAACTTAAATCCACCATACTTGGGAAAGATCAGGTCCTTAAATCTCTACTACATGTAGTACAATCGAGCATATAATGGCATCAAATAACAAAAAAGTTAAATCTCCTTCCATGTTGAGATTCATAAGTGACAACAAGAGAATCGAATGGAACCAAAACAAACTAAAAAACCTGCAAACCTGCAATAAACGATAAAAGAAATATCACCATTATCTCTAACAAAGAAATCAACCAATAGAGCAAAACTTTAGTGGGAGAAAGTAAGTTGTAACCATGAATAAATGTGATAGATAAGCCCATGAGAGGGAGAGAGAGAGAGAGAGAAATGCCCAAGCATAAGTGAACATCAAATACATAGATGCCCTTAGGCATAAAACACTTTATAAAAGAATGATGTTCGTAGGCTAAAGAAAGAACACGAATATCACATGATAATTTAGAAACAATGTTGCACAAGTTTCAGAAACACAAGAACATTGGGAATGTTGCTACAAGTGTCTAGAATGTCTAGAAGTTTTGCCCAAATTTGTAGGAAACGACAAGTTGAGAATAACAATATTATACGTTAAAAAAATATAAAAAGTAATCCAAAAGAACAAAATTACACTTAACAAGTTAAAACTTAACTATAATTGATAATATCATAATACTAAGTGACAAAACTTAAAATTCTAATTAAAATACCACTCACATGTCATTGATTCAATGAAACAACAGTTAATAAATCTCAAAATCTGAAATCAATACCTCATCATAGGCGACCACCGGCATTTAATGACAATGGCTTGACCTTGATCAAGGCTTTTCTTAACTTTATATATTATTTAAAAGTGATGTGGTTACATAAGATTTTGTTTTGATAAAAACCGAGGGTGGTGGCCCATTCCTTACTTCCATTCAAATATTGAAGTATTATTTAATAAAAAAGAGGAAAAAATAAGAAACTCAAAGGAATACGATGAAATGGAGATGGGGAGCATTGCAGTGGTTATGAGTCTTACACTCTAGAAAATAATAACATAGAAATATCAAATCACTTGCTAACATCAACAAGGCTACAACAAGAAATAAAAATAACATATTCTATACATTGAGTCATTGTTCTATGCCATCATCTCGCCATCTGTATTCAATCATCAAGTGCGCATGAGAACCTCAACATCTCTGGTTATCCAATACCTGCAACCTACAACCACTTCTAAGAACACTAGCACTTCAGTTGTAAAGGCGAGGGATATGATCCACCCGTGTTAGTATACCAAAATCATGCTAGAAAGAAAAAAAAATGGCATTTTCATCAATATATCAAAACATAAGAGTAAGCTAACATGGATGCATAACAAAGCAAAAACAATAACAAGGAAAGGAAAAAAATGCAAGCACACAACATGACCTACCTAACCTACCTACCTACCCTAAGCTCAAACTTCAAGAAGTCAGGTCTCCTCCCCATAATGGGGTTTGAGAAGGGACACACTAATGGGTAGTGGCAGTGTCCTTCCCTCAAACATAGATAAGTAATAGGAATCATTGACAGACTTCTTTTCAACCTTGTAAGGGCCTTGCCAAAGGTCATCAAATTCCTTATTCATACTCGGCTTGCCCTTCCTCTTGTCCCACATGAACACTACACTAGGACCTCATTATGGCAATGTCTCTTTCATCATCTTTGTGTTATGGAACCAATTTCCTTATCTTTGTACTTGTCAAATTGCTCTTGATAATCCTCCCTCATAGGCCATAGCACACCTAGGATCTCTTCTTCTTGAGGGAGGTCATCTAGGTCGATACCAAGAGGGGAATCCATAGGATCCTCAGAATGATCTTCTTCCAGGTATGATTTGAATTCAAAGTCGTATTCAGGAACATCCACATGGGTCCTCTTCTTTGGTTGATTTTATAAGCGAGCATTGGTGTCCTTACCCATAGGAATGATGACATATGATAGATCCATCTGTAAAGTGCCGCCAAATGTTGCAGCCCACTTCCTTGATAAAAGCATTCCCCAAGTGTCAAGTACATCAAGGATTACAACATCCATCACAATGACTACCTTGGGATATCTTGCAAGGCAAACTAATAAGTCCTCTATCAAACCATGTACCTAAATTTCCTTGGAATCAATTCCACAAACGTTCTCGTAAGGTCTTGTGATTTCCAACCCCAATTGTTTCATGACCTTCAATGTCATGATATTTACAGATGCCTCGGAATCAAGCATGCAATTGTTAAGCCATGTGTTATTTACCCCGAGTGTAATAAAGAAAGGTGGGCAATCCTCATCGGTTCGTCCAAGATAATTAGCTTGCAATAATATGGGAGGATCCCCAAGTTCACCTTGTACTTGCAGAAATCTTTCTGCCTTATTTCTCATGGAGGGAATCTTGATTATTTTTGAGCGATATGGGTGTATTAACTTTTTCCAATATGCTAGCCATGTCAATGTTCAAGTCAATTTCATCCTTTCTAGGCAATGTTGGCTTAGGGAGCATCTTATCATTGTTAATTTTCTCTGAAAATCAAAACCTAGTTGCAGATTTAACTAAGTAAAAAGCAGAATTGAACTTCCTTATCTTATAAAACTGAACAAGTTGATTTTCTTAACATACCAATGCAACAGAAATAAATAGATAAAGACACAAGAATTCATACACAGAAAACATAGTGATTTTTCGGTCCAATGACCCCGAAAAAACCCAACTGGGAAAACTGATCTTCTACTTGGTGATTTTATTATTTCAAGAAAGGGCAATCTCAGAAATTTTACATTAGTTGCTCAAAAAAACTTATCTAAAGCAAAACCTCTGCCTTCGGCACATTCACATCTCTCCTCTCCCTCACCCACTCACGACCTGGCTGCTAGTGCGTCGTACGCAAGGATAGCCAATATAACTCTAATAGACAAATACCACGCAACAGGTACAAATGTCTCATCATAGTCGATCCCTTCAACTTGTGCGAACCCCTTGGCCACAAATTTGGCCTTGTATTTCTCCACACTCCCATCAGCCCCTCGTTTGATCTTATAAACCCAACGTGAGACAACCACAGATTTGGCCTCTAGTCTGGGCACTATCTGCCACACATCATTGCGCATGATAGAGGAATATTCCTCTGCCATGGCATCTCGCCAAAGATGCTGCTTCCTTATAGGAAGAAGGCTCTAAGTCTATCAACTCAGTCATAAGTGCTAAACAACTTGTATACCTCTGTGGAGGTCTGCTCTATCTGAATGTAGAGATGTGAGGCTCAACTCTTTCCTAAGCCTCTCTGATCCACTAATCTGCCCACTTGACTCGTCTTCTCCCTGAACTGGGAGTCACTGGTTGTGTGGGCTCTGTTATCACACAGTTTGTAGTTTAGGTCATAGGCTAAAGGATAAAGATCAAACTGGCGTAACAGGAACCTTCCCCACCCAATGTCACCTCAATGGGGAGGTTCTTTCTGTTTAGGGAGGTTAGCCCAGGGGAGACATCCCCGGTAACCTGGGGTTTGAAGAGGCAGAAGATAAAAGGTCAAATTTTAGAGTTCCCTCCTCACAGGTTACCACCAATGTCAGATAGTCCGGCTATTCAGCCAATAAAAGAAGTGTATGCCCTATTGAAAACACCTGCCCGGAACAAGACAACAGCAACACAATATATATATTCGCAGGCTATAACTCAAAGGGTTAGTACTTCATTGACTATCTGATATTATTAATAAGCAATGTACTGCAATAGATGTAAAATGAATTCAACGTTTTGTCCATCAGCTATGAAAGATCATCAATTCATCAATATCTAAGGAGATGACTAAGCCAACAATATGTCCAATCAACAATTTACTCAATAAATGCTTAAGATCATCATTAATTGCTTATATCCAACTTTTGTTGCATCAAGATGAAATATCCAACTGTGACATCAGCCCTAAATAGGTTAGTTTGTTAGTTAGGGTTTGAAAATTTAAAGTTTTGAAAGTAGTTTTGTACACTAAAACTTCAACGTTGGAGATCAAATATCAGTGCCTGAGGGTATATGGAATCAAAAGATAAGGGCACAAGGTCTTGAAAGGATGATGACTCAAAGACTAGAAGGTAGGGTTCTATGGTACTGCAAAGGCAGGGCCCTAAAATCAAAACCCTAGGGGAAAGAGGCTCACTCCGGTGTTGCTTAAGCAAGGCCTCGTGCTCTTTCCTCCTTCTCTAAATCAACTTGGCAAAACGGCTAGCCTAAAGAATAAGTCTAAGGGAGAAAGTGTTGCAAAGACAAGGCTTTCAAACCCTAGAAGGTGAAAACCCTAGGTGTAGGTAACCTAGGCCTAGGACGTCTCCTTCTTTCAACCTATAAACTTCAACGCTAACTCAAGGGAAGAAGAAAGATAAGTGTAGCAAAGGCTAGGCTTAATCTCTCTCCTTTAATGGCTGAAAAATATCTCTCTCCAAGGGGACATGTAACAATGACCTACTTGTGTGCTTGTTACCTAGGGTTTTAAATCAGCAATATAATAAGCAAATGCAAGAAAATTACACCTACAACCATTCAATTAAGAAGTTTTGTAAGAAAATTCACTTACATATCATGAAGAAGAGAATAAGCAAACCCTAGTTGTAAA
>JASDQU010223799.1:0-10659 GCA_032191745.1 Picea mariana | reverse complement strand
GATCTAGAGTGTTTAAGGATCCCACTAGGTTAAACTGAAGTATAATATAATAGCTTTCTTGCAGCGAATTGAGAAATTCAAACCCGATCTGTGCATATAATATAATTTAATGGCTTCTGAAGTATAATATAATGGCTTGAAAAATTCAAACCCGATCTGTGCATATAATATAATTTAATGGCGAAGTATAATATAATGGCTTCCTTGCAGCGAATGGAGAAATTCAAACCCTATCTGTGCATATAATTTAATGGCTTCCTTGCAGCGAATGGAGAAATTCAAACCCTATCTGTGCATATAATTTAATGGCTTCCTTGCAGTGATTTGAGAAATTCAAATCCTATCTTTGTCAAATTATAGTTCACGTAGCAACTGCACGCGTGTACATTATGGTGAGAATTGCCTTTGCGGATGGAATGAATCACTTTGCTTCATAATGAATGAATGTTGAAATAAATTACTATAAAATAAATTTGATTCATGTTCAGTTACATAATAGCGATCACTCATTAATTTTTAAAATCAATTAACATTTCATATATGCCGTTCTTTGACATATGTTTGCTACTATCAAGGTTTCCTATAATCACATGCTTCCAAAACCTTATCCCTAATGACGCCTGTTTAATACAGTGTACTTTTACTGACTTTATAACAAAGAACCCTACATTAGCGTTAATGCTCCTTGCCGTTCTTTGACATATGTTTGCTACTATCAAGGTTTCCTATAATCACATCCTTGCAAAACCCTATCCCTAATGACGCCTGTTTAATACAGTGTATTTTTACTGACTTTATAACAAAGAACCCTACATTAGCGTTAATGCTTTAGTAATTTAATGATAAACTTAGTGAAACCTAACAGTGCTCACACTGATTACCATTGCCAATCCCAAATCGGACAAAATTAAGCGTGGAGTTTTCACCCAGTAACGCAATCAATTTTTTTTATATACTCAGCCAGCTTTGTTATATATATATATATATATATATATATATATATATATATATATATATATATATCATAGCTGCATTAGAATCCGTATTTTTAATATCTTTGAAACTCGTTCCTGAAGTTTTGGAAGCTTGGGAACAATTGGTTGGGAACTCTTTTGGAAACTTGGAAGCTTTTTGGGAGCTTCAACATCAAAGAAATGAGAGCTTGAAACCAGTTTTATAAAAGAAAAACTTTAAATTAGAATTATATTAAATTAAAATGTAAATATATTTATTCCATTATTACAAATACATAATTTCTTCTAAATATTTTCATTATATTTATTCAAAATATCATCACTATAAAACTAAACTAAGACTAAACTAAGGTAAATATTATTTTAATGTTTGATATAATATATTTATTTCCATCTATAATATATTATGGTATCAAATTTTTAATATAGATCTTATTATAATATGCTAAGTTATTGCTAGAATAAATTTTGTATAGATATATTCTGTAATGTTAAATTTATATAGATGGTCTTTTCCTTATGTTATCATAATGGTACTACAACCAGTGGGTCTAATGATTAAGAATATGTATTTCCTATTAAGAGGTCACAAGTTCAAATCCATACTGGGGTAGGGACTTTAGTTGATGTAAACTGGTCTTCCATGTGTCATGGAGTGATAGAGTAAATTAAATAGACTTTGTATAATTGTTAAATAAAATTGTGATGAGTTTTAACAATGAAAAACAACTAAAAATAATATATATAAAAAAATGCAAAATGTATCAAAGGGATGAGACCCAAATAAAATGACCTTACCCACATCACCACTTACAAATAATATTATAATATATATATTTTTATATGAAAATCTTAACACAATATATATGATAATCTTAACCTAATATATTTTGTATATATGAATGTATAATGGTCATAGTATCTATCATGGTGCAATCTATTAACTATATTATCCATATATAATCTACTTAAATATCCTTATAACAAAAATAATTCATCATATACAAATTTCTATCATGTCGTTTCCTTTATTTTTTTATTCAATCTAATAATATTTGAAAATAATATTTAAAAGGGTTGAATGCAAAACAGAAAAGTCATTACTTCTCCTCAAAATTATACTTACATCACATATCATTCATAATTTGATACTTACATCGCATATCATTCAGAATTTGATGCTATTTAATGCTCAAGTACTTTAACTCTAAACTTCATGAAGCCGGACCGTGTTGACACTCTTTACCATTGCCAAATCCAAACTGGACAAAATTAAGCATGGAGTTTTCACTTTACTACCTGTGGAGTTTTCACTTTGCTACCAATCAGTGCGTTCTTTTCCAATTTTTTTTTTAATATTATTATTTTTAATTTAATTTAATTTTTAATATATCATTTTATATTAAATTTGATTTATTTATTTGATGGTTTTAATTAATTTCTTTATGCTTCATTTTAATTTTTTGGACTGTAGTGTGTTATAAATAATAAAAATTTATAACATACTATAGTTTAGGTATAGGAAGATGTTAATATAAAATAACATATTTAATTTTTTTGGACTATAGTGTGTTATAAATAATAAAGATTTATAACATACTATAGTTTAGGTATAGGAAGATGTTAATATAAAATATCATATTTAGATAAAATACAAAAATAATAATAACAAAATAAATAAAATAATAAAAATTTATTTAAAAGTTCACAATTAAATAGATCAAATATAAAAAAAATAATAAAAAAATAAAAAAAATAATAAAAATTTATTTAAAAGTTCACAATTAAATAGATCTACGCTGGTTATTCTAATTCTATATTTAATATTTAGTTATTCAATTATACTTTATTTTATAAAATTAAATAATTGATGTTATATGTATATTTTATTTTTTTATTAATAAGATATAATATAATAAGATATGAAAATATTATATGTTATACAAAATAACATAATATATAGATCATATAGTATTTATAATTAATATATTTATAGTGATGATGATGCGTCCACTAAGACTTAATTGGTCTATTGGACCTTAAAGGGATAAGTAATTACTTGTGATTCTTTAGAATTTTGTTTCTATGCTCGAAAATCATTAAGAGAAGCTTTTCAAGATCACCATACTTTTGTTGAGTTAAGAGGTTAGGAAGACTGATAGTGTGATCAATATTTTGAAAATAAAATCTAATATGAGTATAGGCTAGAAAATTGATTTATATATATAAATAATATATACATATAAAATATTACATATTAAAGTTCATATATATATAAACCACTCAATAAAATATACAATCATATAATATATTAAGATATGAAAATAATATTTATCTATCTAATATATAGATAAGATAGATATGGATATAGATATTATATAGATAAATAGTATTTAAAATTAATATATCTATAGTATAGATATTACATATAGATATAATTTTATTTTTTTTAAGTAAGAACATATTATATTAAGGAACTCCAAAAAGCTGGCTGGTGTGCCATATTACATCCATAGTAAAAAAGCTACCTTGGACTGCCCCAACATAGGGGAAACCAGTCCAGTCAGCCTAGAAAGTGTGCTATGCAGTCCTAAGACCAAAAAAGACAGTTTGTAGGAACTGTTCTTCCAATAAGACTAACTAAAATTGACAGAGTTTGCATATAATAACATGGTTAAACACCTGGCTGGTAATCCTGGCCCGTGGCTGTGAGATCCCTCGGCCAAGGTTCTTCCTCTATGTAGGTCGGCCCCGAGTCCCAAATCATCTCGTCAGTCACGTTGTCCATTGCGCACTCGACGTCTTGCTCCAGCTGCTGTTGACGAAATGCCGAGTCAACCTCTGCCATCCCGCTAGTGGTTTGCTCCAACCCAGGCTTCTCTGCACTCTGATCCTTGACGTCGCCTTCCGTGGTTGTCATGTGAGGCGTCTCCTTTGAGGTCACTCCATCCGGGTGAGAGGGAAAGGTCGCGCTCATAGAGGCCATGAGTTGAAGGAGCGTCGCCACCTTGTCGTTCGTTGAGTGCACTCGAAAGTGGAGGTCGTCTACCCCCTGACGTAATTCAAACACCAGGTTGTAAATATTTTCTAGACTGTCCCGGAGCTGCTCGCTCGCACTGGAGTCGGGATTCTGGTTATCATAATTCACTGGCCTGCGGGGAGGAGGGGGTCCTTCTGTATAGCTCCGAGGGGGGTCAACGTCGGGCGGCTGATCTGGTATCGGTTCTGCGGAGACGGGGCGAGGTCGCAGTTGAAAGTTTGCTACCCAAGGGACAATTTCCATAGAAGGAGGCTGCGAACCAGGAGACGAGAGATGGGGCCTGTGAGGCCTCCAAGGAGAGCCCCTCCTTGGCTTGCCTCTTTCATGGGGAATTGGACCAGGCGTGGAAGCAGGGTGCGACAAATCGTAGGGTGCGTGTGAATGGAGGCGGCTAGCAGAGAGCCAAAGGAAGCGAATAATGTCTACCCAAGAACGCAGAGGGGGACAATCATCGCCCCTTGACCAGAGACTGTGGCTGTATAACTGAGCGAGAGCCATGATAAGGAATTCGAAATGGAAGGAAGCTGTAAAACTGCACGCGTACAGATCCATTACTGCGCTTGATATCGGTTTAATGCTAGAGGGGGGTGGCGGCAGTCGGCACGAGCCCATCATGTGGCCTCGTGCCCGATGGGCTAGTGCCAGCCTCTTCTGTATGCCTAGTGTCATCCAATATCACCCCATCCAGGGGATGGTCTGCCGAATTAGCCCTGCAAATGCAACGTTGGACGAGTGGGTGATCCGGGTCCCTGATTGAGTCGTAGAGGAGCTCTGGTCCACTCCAGGTAGTGCCTAAGTTGGCTAGCTCATCCGCTACTTGATTCGCCTTCCTCCTGATGTGGGAGGGGATGATAGCTTGATTTGGCTGCAATAAATCTGAGAGAATCTGCAGCCCAAGGGAAAGTCTCCAGCTAGGCGCCAGTCTGTCCGGATGCACTCCATTTATCATTTGACGCAAGATGTTGATTATGATTTGAGAGTCCCCCTCGACAATAATATTAGTGAAGCCGTTTTTGCGGGCAAGGTTCAGTCCTTTGAGAAGACCCCAGAGCTATGCATTGTTGTTTGTTGAGTGCCCGAGGGAGCCTGCACTTATGATCAAGATGTATCCATGATGGTCGCGAAAGACTACCCCATAGCCTGCAGTTCCAGGGTTGCCTTTTGAGGCCCCATTGAAGTTAAGCTTGATGTAGCCCTCCGGAGGAAAAGACCAATAGGATGGACTTCAGAGCGTAGGTGGGCAAGTGATGGGCACCGAGAGAGGGGGATGCGGGGCCCATTGTTGAAGGATTGAGCGTTCAGAAGGCGAACCGTTTAGATCTACCTCAGACCATTGCTGAATGTTGATTGTCTCCAAGATATTACTGCGACAAAAGTGCCAGCATTGCTGCCACGGGAGGGAGTGGCCTTTGAAAATTCTTCTGTTCCTTTCCTTCCAGGTCTGCCATAGGATAAATCCTGGAAGGAGTTGCCAAATGCGGTTTAAGAGGGGGGATTGGAAGGTCCCATCCCTCCAGTTCGTTAGCGTCCCCTGAATGTTGTCCCTATTTCGGTCTGAAGTGTGCATGATAAGCGCCTCCTGGTCCCAAACCTGGGCAGTATAGGGGAAAGTATTGAGGAGATGGTTCAGAGTTTCCTCTGCTTTGCCACATAGGATGCAGATTGGCAGCCCCACAAAACCACGTTTGGTTAGATTATCCCAGGTCAAAATGCTAGAATGTAGAACGAGCCAGAGGAAGAGAGTGACTTTAGGCCAATGCTTAAGTTTTCACAATTTCTGCCAGGCCGTCGTATTCTGGATGGGTTCTGTTATAGTCTTGACCATGTAGGCTTCCTGTGTACTGAAGATGCCCTGCGGCCAGTATCCCCATCTGAGGATATCGTCCCCCTCAATTTTGGGTATTTTCCTTTTGGCCATCTCCTCTTGCCAGGGTTCCAAGTCCATGTGTGCCCCTAGATTGAAACGCTCCCTGCCCAAGTTCCAGCATCGCCAGGTGTCCTCCTGGGTAGTGTCCTGCTAGTACTCAGCGACAGTTGTGAGGCCCATTCAAGTAGCCTGGGTGCAAATGTCTCAGGCCCAATCTTCAGTAGCCAGGACTAACCATTGCTGCCAAGAGTCTCGCCAAAAAAGCGTTGTCTCCCCATTCCTAATCTCTCAGAAGGCATGCCGGGTCACCAGCTGTCTGTTCTGCTTGGCCGCAGTCCAAATTAAGGAGCCCGGATTTTCCCCATTCCATCTAATAAGCTTCCACTCGGCTACATTTGGGGTATATTTCTTCCTCCAAAGTCTGGCCCAGAGGTCCTTGGGATGTTTTAGCCAGTGCCACTAGATTTTAGCACCGAGGACCTTATTCATGATGAAGGGATCCCTTAGACCTAGGCCACCTTGTTCCTTTGGGAGGCAAAGTTTATCCCAGCTGACCAACGCCATCTTCTTCCCTGTGTTGAGGCCGTGCCAAAAGAAGTTTCTTTGAAAATTTTTGATGGTTGAAAGGACGAATCTAGGTGCAGCCAGAGCTGAGAACTGATAGATCGGGAGGGCCTGAAGGACAGCTCGAAGCAGAGTAAGATGACTGGGAAGGTTTAAGACTCTATACATCCAGGAAGAAAGCCGTTTGGTAAAGGAGGCGAGTAGAAGATCCCAGGAGGAGTTCCGGAGGGCATTGTCAATAAGGGGGATTCCCAGATATTTGGACGGAAGGGAGCTTCGGGTGAAACCTAAGATCTCAGAGATATGACGCTGGATAAGAGGGGGCGTGTTGAAGAAGAAGATTTGGGATTTTTCCTTATTGCAGTCCAGGCCCGAGGCCTCTGAGAAGGAGTGGAGAATCTCCAGGATAGCATTGGCTTCTCGGACCGTTGGGCTGCCCATCAGGAGAGTATCATCCACGAATTGACTGTACGAGATAGGAGGGGAGATACCATGCAGGGGTAGGCCGGTCAAAAGGTTGTTTTCCACTGCAGCATGTATTGAGCGACTGAGACCTTCGGAGAGAATGATGAATAGGAAGGGGGAAAGAGGATCTCCCTGTCTAATCCCTCTAGAGGGGGAGAAAGGTCGGGAGGGGACACCGTTGACTAGCAGCGAGAAGAAGGAAATAGAGGTAAGATTCATAATCCAGCTAACCCAACTCTGATCAAAGCCAAAGGCTAAGAGCATTTCTCGCATGAAGTTCCATCTTATCTTATCAAAAGCTTTAGAAAGGTCTAATTTAAGGAGCATACCTGGAGTTTTGGTATTTTGCAAGGAATGGATTACTTCATGAGCCAGGATGATGCTGTCCAAGATCTATCTGCCCTCTACATATCCTGACTGTTCCGGGGATATGATTGTCGGTAAAATAGGCTTGAGTCTTCGGGCTATGACTTTTGTGAGAAGCTTGTAGATGACATTGCACAAGGCTATAGGTCTAAATTGCTTAGGATGATGTGTGTTTCCTTCTTTGGGAACTAGGGTGAGGAAGGTAGCGTTGAGGGCTTGGAGGACTTGACCAGTGGCCCTGGAATCTTCCAGAATTTCCCATACTTCAGTTCTGATCATTGGCCAGCAGTGATGGAATAAATCGCTGGTAAAGCCATCCGGGCCCGGTGCCTTGCATTTGGGTGTGTTCTGAAGCGCCTCATCCACTTCCTCAATGGTGATGGGTCGGAGTAGCGCTGAGTTCTGTTCCTGAGTGACCAAGAAAGGCACGTTCCTTGTGATTTTAATGATGGCCTCACGCCTATCCGGGAGGGGTTCTGTGAGGAGATTTTGAAAGTAGTCGATCAAGGTTGTCTCCATGTCCTCATAGGAGCTGATGGATTCTCCCTCATCCGAGACCAGATGCGTTATCTTATTGGAGTGCCGCCTCTGGATGAAAGTTCTGTGAATTTTTTTTATATTACGTTCTCCTTCCTTAAGCCACTGGACTCGCGATTTCTGCTTCCACAAGATTTCCTCTTGTCTCTTCCTGGCCTCGAGCTGTTGGTTTATTTCCATCTCCTGGTCCTTTAGCTCATTAGATAACCCATGCAGCCTGATTTGATGTTGAATCTCGCCTAGTTGTTCCCTCAGCCTCTTCTGGGAATCGAAGATGTTTCCAAAGGTATTCCTATTCCAGAGCTTGAGAGTGTGTTTAAGGTTTTTTAATTTCTGCTGAAATCTGAACATTTTGGATCCATGCTGGACCTCTGCCTCCTTCCACCAGTTCTGGATATTTTCCTGGAAGTCCGGTTGATCCAGCCAAAACTGTTCAAACCTGAATGGTTTCTTACCAGGTGTGGCCGGGACGTCCATCCATAGTTGCATGGGCCAATGGTCTGAGCCGGAGAGGTCCAGAATGGTAGCTTCCATTGCCGTACCCTCCATCTTAAGGGAATCAAAGATGAGGAAATGGTCTAGCTTGCATGCAATCTGGTGTGTCCCGGTTCTTCTGTTTTTCCATGTGTAAGTGCCATTGCTGGCGTCCAGATCAACAAGGTGAAGGTCGTCAATGAGGTTGTTGAAGACCTCAGAGTCTCTTTCCAGCCGTCTGGGTCCTCCTTTCTTCTCCTCCAGACCGCGAATGATGTTGAAATATCCCCCGATCGTCCAATTGTTATACCGTTTTAGAGTGGACGTATAATGTAGGCTTCTGAGGAAGGCTTGCTTGTCCCTTGAGCTGGCTGGACCATATACATTAGTCAGGTGTCCAGGTTTGTTTGAGCCTATGCATCTGTAATCCGCTGTGATGGACCATTTAGTGGTAAAGAATATTTCCATTATCACCGCGTTGGTGTTCCATAGCACGGCAAGTCCCCCGACGGTGCCCAATGTGTCAATTGAGGCGGCTCGTCCTTGCCTCCAACAAAAGGGAAGGATCCGATCTATGTCTTCTGACGAGCATTTTGTTTCCTGTAACATGACTATGTCCGGTTTTTCTGTCATGATCATATCCCGTAGCACTTTCTGCTTGCTACGTCCATTGAGACCTCTGATATTCCAAGAGATGATCTTCATAATGACGGGGGGGTGGGGAGCGGAGGAAAGCTATCTGAGATTAAGTGAATTTGTCCCGAATTCACCATATAGTTGCCTATTTCCTGTATGAGCTTGTTTGTGGATTTCCGCCCCCTTTTTTTCTCATCTTTCTGAGCCTTACCTGGATGTTTTGATTGTGTGCTATGGATTCCTAAAGCCTTGCTGGCTCGGACTGAAGATCTGGATGAAGAGTTGAGATAGACCTTGTGTACCTTTCTTAGTTGGTCTCTGGGTATAGTATAGAGTTTTTGCTGTCTGTACGCGTGATCCAGGTGCTCCAGGTCCACTCCAGCTAGGTCATTCTCTTCCAGCTCCATCTCCGCATATCCGTCCTCTGTCTCCTGTAGCTCTTGTGTGTTCTGACCTCCGTTTGGGTGTGGGGGATCTGGGTCCTTTCTCTGCTGGGGTGCTCCAGTCTCTGCGTCTAGGTCTTGAAGCCCCAAGTTTGGGGGAGGTGCGCTTGGTATCGATGTGGTGGGATTATTCTCCGGCTGATCTTGCAATATGGCAAACTTATTGGTAGTAGAAGGGTCTTTACTTACTTGGGCGAGCTGTCTCTTTCCTCCTTGTCGCCTTTTCCCTGCTGGATACACAAAGCTGTCTTTATCTTTTCCCTCCTTGTCCTTGACATTCTTAGAGTTCCCGTCTTTCTGAACCACATTGAGGGGGAATTCCCGGAAAAGATGACCGTGTTCATGGCATTTCCTGCATCGGAATGGAATGTGTTCGTAGGGAATGGTCTGAGTCCAATATTCATCTTGATATTCCAGTACGATGGAGCCTGGGAGTGGCTTAGCAATGTTCAAGTATACACATATTCGCGCATAGGAGGTGTAGCGTCTCTGCTTGGTGGCTTCCGATGATTTGACGTAGATGCCGATGGTGTTGCCTATGCCTGCCAGGACCTCTTCCAACCAAAACTCCTGTGGGAGAGAGTATAGTCGGATCCATATAGGTGCATGAGAGAAGTCCTCCTTCTCCGGGCTGAACTTCTCAGTCCAGAACCGCAGGAAGAGACCCGCATCAAAGATACAGTTGCGATCCTCAAGGTTATGGAATATAATTGTAAAAAACCCCTTGGAGCCCAGTTGCAACTCATAATGACCTTTCAGCTTCCACCAGTACTGGATCCACTTAATCAAATCCTGCTCGGCAGGCCAGAGCCCCAAAAATTTCCCAACTAAAGCATAATCCCTCATGTATTGCTTTTGCTCTTCTATGCGTGGTGAGCTAATAACATATTTTGGAGCTTGTGGTGCTTGTGGAATGCACTTACCTGGCAACCAAGGAGTTGCCGCAGGAGAAGGGCTGGCCATCTTTGCTGGGTCGATATCCATATCACGATCCTTGAAAGTGCCTGCCTCCATCAATTTTGGGCGTAGTTTAGACGGTGGCTCAAAAGATGGCCGCTTTATTTCCTCGGTTGTGTTGCCATTTGCCATGACTTGGCTGTAGGAGGCGCCTGTTGTCCCTCCCTCCTTGCGCGACATGAGCCCCAACGGGGCTATGGAAGGAGACCGCACAGCACTGGGCGACTGCAAAAACCCTAGTTCGCGATTCAGAGAGCTGCAAAAACCCTAGTTAGATCATCATCAATAGTCCTTTACATATAGATATAATTAATATATATTAATATTAATATATAA
>JASDQU010223798.1:0-17504 GCA_032191745.1 Picea mariana | reverse complement strand
CTCTTGGAGATCACCACCTGTAGGATTAGGGGTTGCTAGCTCAACTGTGATCTGTGGATCTTCGGTTGAAGTAGTTGCTGTTTGAGGGGGGATATTATCTTGTGAACGACTTCTAGTCACTATGGGTGTGCGATTAGGTGGGGGAGGAGTCTTGCGACCGCCTCGCGCCATTAATTAAGTTCTGGCCCTCCTTCTAGCGCCATTTGTTGATGGGTGAAACTATCTATCCATCAATTGAGAGAGTGGAACCGGTCTGGGGTTGTCTAAATAACCCAAGCCATTTGGAATGGACCACCCTGATGGGTTTAACGGCTCCGTTGGCCGCCCTAAGGTCTCCTAAGAAAACCAAAGAGAAAACTAATCTAAACTAATCTAACTAAAACAAATAAAACTAACTAAAACTAACTAAAACTAAATAAGACAAATTAACTAAAAACTAACTAATACACCTAATCTAATTAAAACAAACTACTAAATCAAACTAAAACTAAATCTAACTATTCTAACTATAATCTACTAATTACTGTTATAATAACTCAAATCAACCATCTAATTATCAGTTGTAATATTACTTATTCACAAATGTACACTATAAACAACCTACAGATTTAATTAAAACCTGCAAAACTCATGTGTTTCCTATCCTAAGACATCCCAGAATCTCTTTTTGATTTTTATACTTTATGAAAAAGAAACAAAACTACTGAAATTAAACGATCTAATATATTTACAAAAATTAAACAATCTAATATAAATCTAATTAAACTTATATCTATATTAAACTACTTAATAAAAACAGTAAACAAAAGACTAATTGACCTGGAAACGCTCCAAGTCTGCCCTATGTATGATAACTTCTAAGCTGGTCGGAGGAGGGAAACTCGCACCGGTTAGTCCGTAAGCTTCTCGTAAACGATCTTCTATGCTTCTCCTTGAAGTGTTTTACAGGTCAAACAAGACATAAAAGAAAATCATAAAAATCTTATGCTTATAAATTCATGCAATAAGGGAAACCTGTTATGCAAAAATTATATATAACAATTCAATTTATGGAGAAGATAAACCTGTCATTCACAAACTGAATTGACAATTGTTATGTCTTTTATCTATTTGGAAGAGACAAGATATGGATAACAGTGTTCAAAATTATATCATTTGCACATGATTTAGATAGCTAAAGTAGTCATAAACCATAAACAAAATGATATACACAACATAAAACAAAATATTGATATATTGAAAAGCTAAAGCTGTGACAAAACACCAAATTATGCTTCAGTCTGTATTAGAACTCCATATCCTTGTTCTCCCACGAATGAGGATGAACATTATTACAAAAATGATAGGTTTATATAAGTCTCTCCACAGGGTAAAACTTCCCTGTGGATAATATAAAATAGTTTTACATAATCTGGGAAATATCCCAAAATCAACTAAACTAAGCAATCAAATTGCAAGTGAAATCTTTGAAATATCCCCTAACTGCTCAACAACTTAATTGCAATTTCGAATTTACCTGCAATAGAACACAAATATAAAATTAGAAAGATATTTCAATAACAAAACACTAAAAAAATGATCTTATAGACTTAGCTACAGAATCATCTGATTCTGTAGCTAGTCTAAAATAGCACACATGACCAGATAGCAATCAAATAAAATCTTAAAAGAAATCAAATCCAATTTAATTTTCTTTTAATAAATATTATAAACAAATTACTATAATTCCAATGAATTTATCATTCAGATTTAACCAAATCGAAAAATGATTCAAACGAAACAGGGTAAGAATGCTCTGTGTTTTAATTGCCATAAAATATGGTCAAATCATAACAGGACTGTTTCTTATCAAATAAAATCAATGGTGGATCATATCGTATACAATACGTTTTAATTGAACACAATCTTAATCGATACAATCATAATTGAACATAATCGAAATTGATTTGTTACTGCTGTATAAGATTCATATCATTTTGATCAAATGCCAATAAGGAAAGGTTGTTACGATTATTGCCAATCATTCAAAACAACCTCAAACTTCACCATAGATTTGAATCGTTAAGCGTTTACATAATCAATCAGACAGAATCACCTAATGATCGTAGCCACCAATAGCAGTGATAACCACAAACTGAGTGACAATCAAATCGAATTGTGACTAAGTCAAAAATAGAAACACATCGTCATCCTGGGCATGATCATTTTCATCCAACAAATCAAATTTAAACAATATATTCGTTGCAATATGAACCGAGATGAGAACACGGTCAAACCACATAATGCGAATCGAATAGTTGGATACAACAGTTATGACTCACATCTATTCGCAACTTGGTTACACCTTAACAGGATGATAATTGAATTGGTCATAAGATATAAAATCACAATAGTTAACTATAATTGCCAACCATATCATCTAGAATATCACCAATTCGAATCAAAATATTGACTGTGTTTGAAATTTAAATAACAGAAACAGCCTGTGTTTAGAAACAACTTCAATAATTGACAGAGTATTCAATTGAAACCAAATTAAGACAATCAAATCTATCCTATGATTAATTGAACCAAAACCAAATCCAATCACGATCAAATCAGAACTAAATCGAATCAAAACCAATCTGAAATTCGATTAATCAAAACAAACTTATACACAATAATGCATGCTCATTAAACAATTTCAAATCAACGCTATATACAGAGCTGTGAGTTCATCATATAAACAGGTGATAATCATACCAGTGCGACTGTCCGGACTATGCCAGCTTTGAGTTCACAATCGCTGTAGCAGACTCCACATTCTTAAACAAAATCAAACCTGTCGTTCGCTGTTTTTTATCAGTGGATGGCATCTTTGCCTTCGAGCTGCTAAGCTTGGTAACTTGATCCTCCAGAGAATGAATTCTGGACTACAGCATTGGCACGTCGAGGTAATACCTTTCCAACCACGAGCCACACTGATCACATGGTGGAGCAGTCGGTTCGGATATAACAGGAGGGGGTTTAGACGAGTTACCAGGGGCTTCATAAGGCACTTTGATGCCTAGATAATTAGGATTATTTTGCAAGCACGGTGGTAAATTGTTCACAAAATTGTAAGAGGGTTTGTCACACAGACCTTCAGAATAGGGATACTCACTTGCCAGGTAACGTTCAATTTTCGAGTCAGAGTCTTCACTAACCATGATAGGGTCAGGGTTGACAACAGTTTTTGGTTTGTTTCTTGTCATGCGAGAGATTAACCGGGCGTTTTTCTTACCTTTAGAATTGGCAGTAGGTTTGGCCTTAGGCCTTTTAGCCACGGGCTTAACATTGTCCATATTTGTGGTGACGGAATTGGGTAGGTCAATAGGTGAGTCGGGTAGGGGTTTAGGTAACAGAGCGTTGTAAGGTACAAGGGGTACTGACTTGCTCTCGCTCACCATAGGTTTTTCAACCTGTGGTGGGCTTGATCCATCAAAATTATTGCGTTTAAGAAAATCCCCCCAACAGTCTCGGTGCAACCCTAAGTGAAACACCACAAGCATTTTAATTAACCTAAAGTGAAACAGGCTGTTATCGGCCTGGTTTCGTTTATACCTTTTGGACATTTTAAACAAACTCCTATGCAAGTAGTGGGGCATATTAAGTTCATAGCCCATGAAAACCATCAGTAGCCGAAGGTGGTACAAGAAAACGAAGCCATACCTGCCCTCACAGGTGATGAATTGTTTAGTTATCATCAGCAAGTCATGCCAGCGTTGCTTCAGCATGTTTGCGGGCAAACCCTTGTCACAAGAATTAACCTTTCGTGATTGGAAGAGCAACGTCCACGGGACATCTTCCATCTTGCAATTTTTTGACCATTTCTTTCCGACAGCAGGCAGACCGGTAGCCAGACTAAGAAATTGCTCATCAATTTCTAACTGCACATCCCTAACCTTGGCACGGTATCCATCGAAAGTTAATGCAAATTGCCGAGCCACACCAGGGTTAAAGCCATCAAACCTTCGTATGAACGGGATCCATCCGAATTCTTCCAGGTCACTGTAAGCACCATCGAACATCAACAGTGCCTGGTTACCATTGGGCTCAGCCCTTATGAATGGAGCCATGGCACATGCATCATGGTAGGGTTTGGATCAAACACACAGGAGCATAATCGATAGGGCTAACAACTGCAAGCGCTCAAAGAGGAAGCAAATCAATATGCGCGTGTGAAGGTGGTGGGTTAGTTCACCGCCATGCAAAACATTAATGGCACAATACAACATTGTTTAATCAATTATGACACCACTCAAACCGGTTAACACAAGGATTTAAACGGTGGATAGTGATACCAAGGCACCATTGTATCATTTGAAACCACGAATATAGAATCAACCCAAAGTTAATACATGCCATTAATCAATGTAAAACCAAAACCATATATCAATGCGCCATAGTATAATTCAAACCAAAGTAAATCCAAATGTTTCACCAACATGCCAAGTGTATAATCAAACATTGCCACTCAATATGAAATCAAACTCACATGTTACCATGCGCTTGTTGCACAATATATAATCAAAGTCTTATAACATTGTGACCAATGACTTTATGAAATCGATAAGCTAAGAGGTTATGATAGTAAGGATCACATTATATAAAACAAGATCAACCATGACCCTTATGAAATCAAATATAACTGATAACTTATCATGCTCAATGTCTTACCAACAAAATCAAGTTGTGCAATCAAAGTAAAGATAGGCGAATGGACATAGTTTGAAAAATCATTCCATCCACTTAATAATAAACCAAAGGTAAGTACCAATCAGAATATCAATAAAATATTATGACAGTCCAAGTAACGATGGAGGAGTTTTCACGCTTTCAGTCGTGAAAACTGAATTGAAACCAATTTGCAAATGTTGCTTGAAATGAAAATATCGTCTTTTTGCAAAATGCAACAGAAATTTGAAGCTCAAGAGACATAGGTGTAGGCAGCTTTTAGGGCAATTGAAAAAATTGAATTGGCTGCCAACAATTAGCTCTTTAGAGGTTTGCCTGGAATCCCAATTAGTAGTATGTCAGTTGAAAGACAGTTACCACGTGCGTGATCCTACTTTACTTCGATGATTCCTACGAGTACGTCTTTTAGAATGACAATTTGATTTTATTACTTATTATCACATACCTAGGAGTTCTAATTATGTATCCGATGCTTATGCTAATTTCATTTTAGATTGGAATTTATCACATAAATAAAGCAAAGAAAACCATTTCATCAATGTACACATTGTAATATAAGTAAATACAAAGATCAATGTTTTATATATATTTCAAAAAATATTATGTTTACAGTACAAAACTGGGGCTAGCACCCTCAATACACATACACAATTGATAATACAACATCCACGACATCTACACCTATGGTGTCGGATGTGTGTCATGATAAAAAACTATGACGTTTGCGAGACGCTGAAAGAGTCGCACCCAAGCTCTGGGCACACCAACCACTTTCCGTTGCATGGCTTCCGGTAGATGCTCTACCTGAACCATTGGAATCCTACGAGTCAAATCAGACAGGTTTCCCTACATGTTTTGAAGGACTCTCTCTGCTTCTCCTCCTACCACCTCATCCCCCTGGTGCCTCTGACGATGTCGGGGAAGCCCTTCTGACCATTACAGACCCACGTCTGTGTCACACAAAAGTCTAGTTAGTAATTCAACATCATCCAAAAATATTTTGTTTCACTATACAAAAATACAAAAAAATGAAATATTTAAAAAAATTTGACATACCTATGTCCCTGTCGGCGGTCCCTGGTAGCAGTGGCATGTCAGGGTCCCCTCTGAATTCGATCCCTGCATAGGGGTATTCATCTAGAGCAATGACTTCTGGCCTCCAACAGTAGAATAAATCCTCGTTGTAGGGTGTGGGCACCCTACCTCCCCCATGTCGTCTCATTACCTTAGTCCACCATTCCATGGATGGATCACGAGGTCCTCTCAGAAGTTTCTCAACTCTAGGTCCCAAACCTAGAACCCACTCGAAGAAAAAGTTGCATAAGATAGATGTAAACCCGAAGTTCCTCTTGCTACCATGTTTTCACTCTGTCAAGTGGCTCTTCATATTAGCTAGTAGTGAGGTACACCAATCTTATACTATTGGTCTCAAGCACTCTACAACATAGAACATGAGCGACCTTGATGCCTGGTGCAACAACGCCAATCCTATGATCCGATTTAACACAAGAACAACAATCTTGAGGCTGAGATTGTGTATTTCTAGGATGGGGAGTTGACTCCTGACCTTTGGGATCCTTGTTACACAATGAGTGTCTATGTAATCCTCTATCTTCATACCTCTCCCAAATCCCCAGGATTTGAGGTTCACCACCTCACCCCTGGATGATAACCTAGTCAAAAAGTATATATCCTCGACTTCAATCCTCAATGGTTTCCCATCAAGGTTGAAGCTTTCACTATCAGGATCCCAGTGATCCGAAAGCATCTCAAGCAACCTCACCTGGGCCCTCATCCCTTTGCATGACAAAAATTTGTATAAGACACATATTTTCAAGGCCATTTGGGCCCCTGGATCTTTGTACACAACAACATCTACCTCCTTGTGCTCCCTTTCCCTCCATTCTAGCACCATCCTTCCAGAAAAAATTCAAATTTTGAGTTAGCAACCATAGAAATCATTGATTATAGAATTGTACATGGGCTGCTACATTTACAGTTGCATATAAGGCTGAGTATACATGCCCTATATTTTACATAGTTGCATATAATCTCACGTATACATGACTCGAACAATGGTATCCTGCGTACACCGAGTTACTCAATTTGTGCCCTAATTTAATCAAAATTTGAAACCTAATTTAAAAATTTAATCCACTAGAAAGGAAGGGGAGGGGAAGAGGAATTACTTGGTCCACATGTTTTTTGATTTCTTCACCGACACTCCTGTGATCACCAGTTGAAGATCAGAGGTAATTTCGTCCAATTTTCACTACTTGGGTAAAAAGTCAAAATGACATAGTAATTTCTGGTTTTGTTACTATTTATAGAGTTTTTACCCACTTTCTACAGTTTTGAGTCATTTTTCACCTAATGGACTAATACAGCAGTGGATTGAGTTGGTTTTTATAGTTTTCACCAGGGATTCTTGCGGATTTCAACGTTATGTTGGTCATTCGTAACCATGGGTAGGTATTTTCAATACCCATCATATAGGATAGGTACCCATTCCACCATACACTTTTTCATTGTCCTATAACTATCACTTATATGCCTTACATATGAACCTAGGTTTTGTGACACAAAACCTTCCATTTGTTATAAGACATGTCGTTATCAAGTGGTAGAGACTTACCAAACATGGGTGCCTTAGTTAGATCCTCTGCTTCATTTCGTGCTCATGCATAGATTTTTTCTGTAGGATTGGGAGTCCCTTATATCTAATACATGACTTTATGCTAGACCTCATTTCTCACTCATAAACATGTTGTCTTATACCTATAGGACTCCCAACCGATTTTAATTTAAGCTATTTTCCAACTCATCTTCAAAAAGAAAAAATATTGTCGAGTGAACTTGTCTCTTTCACACTCGTAAATTGGATTTGAAAGGATGTTTATTTGGAACATGTTTATCCCTTTTTTACACCAAGTAGACTAAAGATCATGAAAAAGGACATTTTTTGGCATTAAGTTGTGATTGCATCTCATGCCCATGCTTGCAGTATTGAGCCTATAGTCGGTTCTCTCTTTGCGTTATAAACCATTTGCCTCATCAGTTTTGCATCCTCAACTAAGCAGAGCCTCAGTTATATCCTTCTCAATTTGGCACCCTATACCTAGGAGGGAACATTCCCCCAAGTGTTCATCTCCCGCATGCATCTCCTTACATTGAGCATAGGTATGTTCCACTGTTGGTGCTAGTTTTTCTTACTTGTGACACTCGTTTCCTCCTCTATATCATAACATTCATTTGTCTATGAAAAAACAAAAAAAGATGGTCAATAAGGGAATATTATATTATATTGGCAACATTCATGTCGCCTTTGAAAAGAGCACAAAGTTATTGAGTCCATTTGTCATCATAATTTTGGTTTTAGCATGGCCTTAGGAATTTGAGCTTGTTACAGAGAGTTTTCTCTACCGATTGGTTACTCTTCCAGTTCCTATAGAGAATTTCATTGATGCCTCCTGCATCTCATGGTTTTATTGTTGAGTCTATGCTGCTAGAGTCTTCCATATGTCTCATTCTCTTGTTCAAAGGAATTATATCAACCTGTGTTGGCCATTCCTCAAAACTCTTGAATTTGCATGTCGACCATACCCTCAGTTTGTCTCAGAGTCACATGATATTGTAGTCCTATCATGCACCCTAGTCCTACTTTCACCATTGGTAGGTAACCTTGAACCCAACATTTGACATTTCATCATTTGTCATTGACTCGGTAGTTTCCCTTATGTTCGACGAAAAGACATCTATTCACACATTGGGATTTGTGCAATGTCTTGGATTCCATTAGCCTTATTGGTGTTTTCCTCACCTTTGTCAATAGTTTTCCTCATTGGTTATTATTCATAGGGTCTTTTTCATGTACCTATTTCACTTGGCACACACGAAAGATGCACAGATTTGTTGGTTCTTGAACATGTTCTTCATCTGATTTCCTCCAAATCATGAAGCTCCTTCTTTGTTCCTTGTGTTGAATGATGAGATATGCCTTAATTCTCTCCTTTCATTGGGTCTCCTTCCATCGAATTTGGCTCATCTATTCTAGAAATGAGACCTAGAGTCTTATAAGTACCTTGAGGCTTGCAATCATTAGTGGCAGGTTCTCTCACCATCAACAATTGGGAATACATAAATGTCTCCTGATTGATGGATAATTCAAGTGTTCAACCTCAAATCCTTTATTCACACTTGTAAGAATGTACTCGGTGCCTTGATACCTACTTTCATTATCGATAGGTTGTCTCACGTTTGTTAATGGTATACCTCAATGACCGGTAATCAAACGATGTCTCATTGTATTCAACATCAACTCCTTTATTCACATGATGTAGACTTGCACCTTTGGCGGATTGTGTTAAAGAATTGAATACTTCAATATGTGGCCGCATCTTTCCTAAGACGTTGCTTCCAAGGATGATTTTAAGGATGGAAATTTATTTTAAAATGTAGAAACCTTGGCGAATCTTACTAATCCTTCATATGCCAACTATAAATGATTGGCGATATTTTTGTAAAAATATTCAAATTTCTAAGGATTTTGTATAGTTTTTATAAAATTTTGGTGATTTTTAAGGTAAAATAATTTTATCCTATAGAATTTTAGCGATTCATTTTTAAAATAGTGAATCTCATTTTTGGAAAAAAATGGAAAATTAGCCCATGAGTGAAATTTAGCCCCTAAAATCATCCCTGGTTGCTTCCTTTTCATTGGACCAATACCTATATGACTTTAGTGATCATGGGAGATCATATTGTACTCCATTATATACAATTATCTTCAGATTGATTTTGAGATTGATTCTACTGGGCCTTGTTCATGGCTATGATAGCCTTTGGCATGTAACCTCATTTTTATTTTCTTATTCCTGGCCGCAGACAGTTTTTTGGTATATTTTCACATGGATATGTAGTGTAATTCAAATTGGCAAACATGTATGCAAAGTGATTGCCAAATGTAATGAGCAACTAGTTCTTCTAGCTAGTTCCCCATCACTCCACTTCTAGGTTTTTATAATGTATTTTGGCCATCACAGATACTCCTTTGACCTCACACATTAGGGGGCATCTGTTATAGCAAGATTTTCCTCACCCTATGCAATATTTCACAGAGGGCCTTTTTCCATTTCCCTATGCAGACTTTTCTTCCCTTTTTGCAAATGCCAGAGCTATAAAATACATTTTTTCCCACATATACACACATTTCCTACTATACAACATGTGTATACATAGGCTGCACCACTATAGCCTGCGTACATCATATTTTGTGCCCAAAAATGAAAAATGGTGCCAGGTTTCCATGTCACGATAGGAGATCTATGATCCTTGGCCTTCCATATACTGGAAATGTTATGACTCAGCCCTTTAGTTCCATTTGAAGGCTATAAATGGGCCAATTTTGAGCGATGAAAAAGAGGAGAAAGAATTCAACTTTGAGAGCAAAGTTACTCTGGAGAAATTGTTTACTTCATATTGAGTCTGCATCTCATTATCCTTTAAGTTTGAACACATTGTTCATCCCCCAATATCTTCCCTTATTTATTGAGAACTTCATTGTCTCTCTTCTATGAGATTTCCTTTGGTGGAGGATTGAAGTGGTGGAGGCCCAAATAGAAGGAACTTATTTTCTCGGTTCCGAATCATGCCGACACGGAAGTCTGTAACACTTTCACTTCTGTTGATCATATAGTAATAGAAATACTCTTTTCCCATTCAATTGATATATTGCTAATATTTGAATTATTATTCCATGGGCGTATTTGTTATGTATATTAATGGATTGTGCTATTGAACGTCATAACATCATATATTATCACCATATGATTTCTTGGCTTGGTTGTTGAGGAGTAGTTGTAGGTATATTGCTTTGGGTCAAGTGCTCAACGATGGACTTCATCGAACATATGGATGAGGTAGGCCTTTTATCTTGTCTTGATAGCATATTCGTCTATATAGAATACTTGAGAATAGAGTTGATTTATGCAGTCATTTCCTTTTGTTGTGGTTTATGCTAGCCATAGAGACATTTTCCTCATAACATGACTGATATAATTTGTTTTCTTGTAAATGCTCGATCATATATTCTTGATTATGCTTGAATGACATGAATTTGTGCTTGAACTTCATGTATGTTGCGTTAAATGATGAATTTCAAGTATGATTATGTCAACACCAGACATAAAATAACATAAAGCTTCCATGAAAATCTTACCATCACACACAACACAAGCTGTATCTAAGATCCCCTTATTCAGATTTCGGGCAGATCTAGAACACGAAGGAAAAAATGATATTTTTATTGAAAATGATGTACATGAGGTATACAACTAGACTTCCTCTGTAAACACTTATAAACCATTTTACAAATTAAACTCCCAATAGTGACAAGCATTGAATCCTTCAATTATATTTTCTTCGACCTTAAAATCCCATACTTTCTTCAAAATTTTCACAACCTTCAAACCCCATGCTTTCTTCATTTTGATTAAAAATATTATCATTTGGTAAGCACTATTTTAATTATTAAATAAATATCCTTATCACTTAAATCTTATAAAGTGAAAATAATGTTTATAATAATATTAACAATAATAATAATAATCTATTTTTAAGTTCATGGCCAAGCCAGACACCAAATTGGTGTATGAGACCCCCTTGTTTGTGGGACAAGGGACCCCTCCACCCAATGATTTGACTAGTAAATTATACAGAGGTATACATACCCTACCCCCCTATGGATTTTAACCCGTGACCTCTTACAAGGAAAAATATGTTCTTAACCATTAGGCCCAGTCAGGCTGTAACATCATATACTCCACATTTAAAAATTTAAACCAAACAACCTCCAAATCTAAGTCATAAACTTAACACCTATTTTTATGTCACTTAAAAGGTGGAAAAGTGTTTTTTTTTTTAACTCGTTCATAAATATTAAAGTTTAACTATTAAGTTTTGGAAGCAAATAATACCATGAATGTATTGGAAATTNATTAAAAATTATGATGTTTCCTATGAGATCAATCCATGTTTGGTTTGGAAAGAATCCACTTGTAAAATCATGCGATGGATACCAGATCTGGGTACAGATTTTAGGAGGATGGATATCTATTTTGGAATCAAATTCACTGTTGTGGAAAGCATGCATGAGTAGATGAAGAGTTTGAGGGAAGAACAAAGTGTTGGACATGAATCGAGCCACAAATCATGGAAGGCATGAGTTCTGTAATTGAAAAATTCATGGAGGGTGCCCACTGGACTAAAATCATTGGGATTGAGGAGGTGGCAGGTTGGATTGAGATCATTGAACATATCACTCTGGAACTATTCTTGAGACAATATTGTGGGATTATTTATAATGGTGCTCAACAATAAATGAATGTATCTATAACAACCCAAAAGGACCTTTCCATGTTTAGATCTCCCAACAAGTTCAAAGTTTGAAACTTCTATGCAACAAGCAGACAAACCAATATAAACATAACATGGGATCTTTTAATTAGTTATCATTGCTCTCTTGTAATTAGTTACCATTCAATGAGATTATACGTATTCATTAAATGCCAAAAAAGTGTTACCTCTTTTTGTATTCTCTTGGTGCATGGGTATGAATTATTAGAAAATTTGATCAATTTTGATGGCTCTTTTATTGTGGTTGTGGGTAGAGGTGTGAGAAATCCAATGGTATTTTGGAATTTTGTCCTTCATGTGGAGCTAGATAGTTGAATGTGGATAAATTATTGAGTGCGGATCGTTGAGCTAATAGTCGGTGCTGATCATTGTTTAATTTCCTTCAATTTATCTTATCTTCTTCTTACCAACTCCACTTTTGCAATAGAACAACATAGGAGTCATATATCATATCTATGAAAAAAATAATCATATCGTTGTTGCTAGGAAATCATGGATTATTCCCTCACAAGATATTTCTCCATTTAAAATCACACATAATCATTGTCCTCAAACATTGTTAGCTACCATCTTTTTTTGACTTCATGCATGCTAATGAAAATTTTATAGAAACCGATGAATTTCCACACAATCTGATTATTTGACTAGAATCAAGGCACAAATCCATTACTAAAGATCTCCAACACCACAATGATAGGCATCCAATTTCATATCTCAAATAAATTCACCTTCCATGGATCACCACCCTACTTAAGTGAAGCTATTAGGCCCTTAAAACCATAAGAGCTTTGATACCATGATAAAATATAGACAATGAAAAGCTATGAAATGATACGAGAAAATGATGAAAAAGGGCTCCTAGCCAATTCTAAGGTACTCACACCAATGTTACATATTTATATTACAATGGGTGATGCCACCTCATAGAGATATTTCTTCTAGATCCTAAAATAATGCATGATGACTAGGATAGGCAATATTAACTTACTCTTTAGTCATCACTTGAGGATATATTAATAATATCCTAAATGAATAATACAAATATATGTGACAATTAGAATTAGTGATTGGTAAGGTAAGCCATAGGTTGTGACCCTACACATAAGTAACAAAGAAAACTCTAACATCCTAATTGGGGAGAATTTTGATTCAAATCCCCAGTATGGTCGCCAATCAGTTGGGTTCCTTTTGTCACAAAGGTAAGAAAAAGGGAGGTCGCTTAACAATATAGTTAGGTTATCCATAAATAACAACATAGATTTAGTTGGTTAGTGGCTCAACTAACATAAAGAAATAAGAAATGAAAAACAATGAAATAAATCCAAACTAAGAAAACAATAACTTGAAATGAATGCACAAAGAAAACACAAGAGATATATACCAAGTAAATTTATCTTCAAATTGATACTCCTTGGATAAATATGGGAACTTATGAGTCCACTCTTCCTCCTTTGGAAGACTCTTGAGTCCCCAAGTACAAAGTCTTATTTCTACTATCAATGGCTAACAAAGGGAAATAGTGAAGAAAAGAGTGATGGACTACTCAAAAGGAGAGAGTCTTAAAAATTGCTATGGATTCCCAAATCTTTCTAAGAGAGAGATGGCTTCCCAATAATAAAAATGAGTAGCATAACAATACTCAAATGCTCCTTGTTTTTTTGCATACAATGGTGCTTTATTTATAGGAGGATGGTAAGATTTTTCTTAATTTGTTCCCAATGTGAATCGGAGGCCCTTGGAGGTACCTCCCATCATTTTCAGTGATCCCAAGTAAACATTTGGGGGTGATTTTTGGTATGGGGAAGATCCCCTTCATACAAAAAGTGGTTGAGGCTTGACCAAACTCATCAATGTGTCATTTTTGCGTTTGCGCGGGTCGTTCAACTGTCATTTGTGCAATCCGAGCATTGTTTGTGTCATACACCGTGTTATCCCACGTAGATGTGCATGCATTGCTTTGGCTGAATGTGCACAGATTTCCAGAACCACTTTTACATAGTTTTAGGATTTTCTCGCTAAACTGAGTGTAATCCTTCAATGAATATTGGTAGTATGTTGTGTTTGCGTTAATTGTTTCTTCATCCATGGTTTGTATTTGTAGTGAGCCATTTTCCAGTAATAAAAATGCGAGATTCAAGTCTCGATCTAATTTCTCTCTCACAGTATAGAACACATTAACAACTCAAAGATAAACATGAATCAAATAAAAGAACAATAAATATCAACCAACAATCAACCATTATTGATTCACATGCATCCATTTTATCTTTACATAAGCATGGAAATTGTTGGTCCTAAGGTCTGCACCTGATTACTAAAGGGCAAAGCTAGGCCACCTATCAATTTAGAATGATTGTTTATTCAACTTTTCATTGGTTGGTCAGAGGGTTATTATATCAAGAAAAAGGAAAGGTTGGGTTGATAGAACGGTATGGATGAAGGCCCTCCCTGGCTAATGGCACACTAATAAGAGATCAATGAAATAATAGAAAACTGGAGGAGACGACAAACTACTCAATGAATAATTTTCTGCAAGAAGTTTGATACTTAAAATATCATTCCATGACATCAAACATGTATCAAATCACAGTAACTCCCATGGGTTGCAAGAAACAGAAATCTTCATTGAAGCATTAGTTGTTTGACAGGCTGCATAGTAGTAAAAATAAGTCATACAATAGGTGAAAGGAGATGAAATGTATGTCGCACAAATCAAAAACTGAATTCGAGATAAGAATAAAAACACATGAGGAGTTGAACGAAACATTGTCATCAAGAGTATGCTCACCAAGTAGAGAGATTTAATACATGCATAAAATGGGTTCGACCAGTCTGTTGTATTTCTATTCCTTCCCCCAAAAATCCGACCCTTACAATATCCAAAAACTAACTATTTAAGGAGTTGGAGAGGTTCTCATCCTTAGGGGATTGAGACCTAAATTTAGCTAACTGTTCCTAAATCAAATTATTAACTTCAATAAGACATTGGAATTAATCAACAAGAGTGGTTCTTATCACACACAGAAGACCACTCTTGCATCTAATCTAAGAAAATGTTGCACTTAATCAAATAAAAACTACTACTATCTTTGAGACATAAATGATGCATGTGTTGGAGGAACTGAATTGGCCGAAAATAATCCTCGGAGTGACAGAGAAGAGTTCTATGTTGAAATATGGCATGTATGCGAGCTGTTGGAGGCCACTGGAGATAACCAACTATATGAGCAGTTCCCTGAAGTGTTTCTAGAATTAATATGCGTTGATATGTGATTGAGACTTACTCGTTGGTTGTGTCTGAGATTTCATAAGCTAAGCAGAGTCCATATTAACTGTACTTGAGATTTCACTATGATGAACTGGTGATGAACATGAATATGTGGAGGTGAGAATCCAATAGGAAGACAGAACGTGTGCACGTGGACCTCATGGATGTATATGAAGTGGAGGAGAGTGGAGGTGACAGGTGTGAGTGGAGGTGAGATGGAGGTGACGTGGATACAAATGTAAAAATGTGAGAGGAGGTGTGAATACGATGGAGGCATCAAGAGTATGGAGTTGACGATGTGTAGTGAAGGATACAGATGGCACATAGATAGAAGAGGAGTATATGGGTTGGGAAGTGAGTGGAAAAATAGGTGGCGAGTAGAGAGAGGAGGAGTAGATAGGTTGGGAGGTGAGTGGAAGAATAGTTGGCGAAATGCGAGTGGGGCGGTATTGAAAAACAACCCAGTAGGAACTCAAAGGGGGAGGTAGGCAGTAAATAGTTTAGAGAGGGGGCGTCTGAGTTGTTGAGGAGCCACCAAGTTAACTAGGGCCTGTGGTGGGGAAACCACTTACTCTGACCCCCCTCCCCCCCAACGTTAAAGGTAGAATGGTCGGGGGGTCCGAGTTGTGATAAGGGTCATAGATATGAGCATTCCTCGCTCGAACATTGAGATTTGTGCACTCTTTAGCTACAACACGCCAATATGTCGAATTGCCAAAGAACTTAGGATATAAAACATATCGTGGGTCGCGCTAAGATTCTTTTCTTCATTTTTTCACCTAGGGATTATTTCCTAGGTTGCAACGTTGGCTCCAACTAGGGATACTCATCCCTATGAGGTGCTAAGAACTGTATATTGGTGTCTTGATATTAGATAACTACTCTTACCTTTTATCACTTACCCTCATTTCTGTCTGTCGGCCCTGTGTGCCTGCTACTGTTCCTGAACCATGCATTTTATTGAATTGAAAACTGAAACTGCACCCTAGTGCCTTATTGGGCTATGGATTCTTTATTCATACAAAATAACTAATCAAAATCAATAATAAAATAAGAATCTATGGTACAAGAGGGGCCTTCCCTGATCCTCAAACAAAATAGTGTTTCAGGAAGTGCCCATTTACTAGGCCTCCAAAGATCTTTGTATTGTCTATATTGTGCAAGATGAATGTGTTGTTGTTCAGAACTTCAACCACCTTAAAAGGGCGGAACCAAATGTTGTCGAATTTATCGTGCTCGGACTTGTCCTCCCTTCTGGCATCCCACCTCAAAACCAGGTCACCTTTCTAAAAAATCTCCTTCTTGGTTTTCTTATCAAAGGTTGATTTGATATTTCTCTCGTATGCCTCTATCCTCTGATCAAGTGATTTTCTTCTCCGTTGAACTTCTATAATCTAGAAGATTCTCTGTTGGATTTCATTGGGTTCCTCAATATCCTCCTATAAGAATTTCAGGATTTGTATACCAAGATGAGTGGGAAAATGACATCCATGCCATAAACAAGATGGAATGGTGAGGTTCCTAGAGAATTATTACTGTTGATTCTATCCTCCCATAAGGCATATTTTAGTTTAGAGTCCCAGGATTTCTTGCTTTCAAACAACAACTTTTTAATGATCTTGATGAGAGTCTTGTTTTATGATTCTACCAGTCCATTTCCCTGAGGGTAATAGGGTGTGGAATGTGTCAAGGAAATGTTGTGACTTCCACATAAGTCAATCATGGCTTTGGAATTGAAAGATTGGGCATTGTCTATTACAATCTTGTTGGGGCAACCAAATTTGGAAAAAATATTAGTTTCCAGGAAATTTATAGTTACCTTGTCAGTGGCATTCCTGGTGGACACAGCCTCAATCCATTTGGTGAATTAGTTGATGGAAGTGAGGATCCACTTGTGTTGTCCATTGTAGGGTGGATTTATTTCTCCTATGAATTCTAACCCCCATTGCTGAAACAAACTACTGGCATTGATAGGTTTTAGGGGCAGTGATAGTAACTTTTGTTTCCTTGCAAACATCTGACATTCATTGCATGCTCTAACAATGGAAAACACATCAGATAAAAGGGTGCCACTAGTATCCTGCCCTCATGATCTTGAGTGATGTGG
>JASDQU010223796.1:0-14242 GCA_032191745.1 Picea mariana | reverse complement strand
TAACCTGCTGGCCCCATGAAGCTTCTCACCTCATGGGAATTTTTCGGCACTGGCCACTCCATAATGACCTTTAACTTTTCTGGGTCCACAGAGATTCCTTCGCCAGAAATGATATGACCTAAATAGTGAATCTCTTTCTGGAAGAAGGAACACTTCGACAACTTCCCATACAATTTGTTCTCTCTAAGGCAGGACAACACTACTCGTAAGTGTTCCTCATGTTCTCTTTCATTCTTGGAATAGATGAGGATGTCATCTAAAAAGACTTGTACAAAACGGTCTAAGTACTTCCAGAATACGCCGTTCATGAGGCTCATGAATACTGTTGGCGCATTGGTCAATCCGAAAGGTACTACGACAAACTCGTAATGTCCAAACCGAGTTTGAAAGGCATTTTTTGGAATATCACCTTCCTTGATCCTTAACTAATGATACCCTGATCGCAAATCGATCTTTGAGAATACCGCTGCTCCTTTCATCTGATCGAAGAGGTTATCTATTCATGACATTGGGTACCTATTTTTCACTGTAGCATGATTCAAGTCCCTGTAATCTATACACAATCGTAAGGATCCATCCTTCTTCTTTACAAAAATTACCGGTGCACCCCAAGGCGAGACACTGGGCCTTATTAGCCCTAATTCTAACAACTCCTTCAACTGCATTTGCAACTCACAAAGTTCTGGTGCTGTCATCCAATACAGGGTCTTGGAAATTGGTTCTGCACCAGGTTTTAGATCAATAGTAAAATCAAGCTCCCTCTCAAGAGGTAACCCTGGTAACTCGTTTGGAAAAACATCCTTAAATTCTGACAATACCGGGTACTGATCCAATGAGGGTCCCTTCCTTTCATTCACTACTTCCACTACATACAGTCGACACCCTTGCCTCAAGCATCGTTTAACCTTCATAGTTGAGATAAATCATAATGACACTTTTCTCCATACACCCTGGAACTCTACTGGCCTTCCTTCGTCATCTACACAGAGCACCCTTTTTGCGAAACAATCTACCAAAGCTCGATGAGCTTCTGACCAATCCATTCCAATAATTAGGTCGTACGCCCCGAGAGCAGTGACGTATACCTTCAACCTGGTAGTACACACTCCCAGGTTTACTATACAATTATCAACACTAGGTCCTACCGCTTGTTTTTTCCCCAGAGCCATCTCGACTTGTTTAAAGTCATCATGCTCGTAGGCTGCCAACCCACTCTTTTCTAATGCAGATGGTGAAATGAAACTATCTGTAGCACCAGAATAAAATAAAATCTTAACGTTGATATGATTTAGCATACCTGATGACTCCACCACCGTGGATTGATGTTCAGCCTGGCGATTATTAACCACTGCGTAAATATGGTGGTTGCTACTTGCTCTTCCCATCGGTGCCTTTCCTTCTCTATGCACGAACCCTGATTGTAACTTTGAGCAGTCACGCTGGTAATGGGGTCCTCCACATCCCCAATAGGTAACATGGGATTGAACCTGCGCATTGTTATGTGACTGTCTCTGAAATGAGTTCCTTCCCCTAGAACCCCTGCCCCTACTAGTTATTCCCTGAGATGGTCGTGGACCTGTCTGCATCATTGGTAATGACCGAGATGTTGCACTCGCTGCCATTGAAATCCCTGTGATTACTATCCTTGGTGCGACTCTGTTACCATATGGAGGTGACCTTGAGCCCCCTCCCCTGGGAAATGTCCTAGGGGCCTTCCCCACAAATCCAGGATGATGCGGAAAGGTCGGTCTCATACCTCCGGTTAAGTTCATGTGTTCCTCTGCATAACGCGCATTTTCCACAGCTTCCGTTACCAAAGACAGTTTCCACATCCGCACCATAGCTCTTATCTTTGGGTTCAATCCATAGACGAAGTGCTCTGTCTGTCATTGGTCATTATCCATACACGAAACATATTTGACCAATTCCATAAATTTGATCTCATATTCTTCTACAGATTTGTTTCCCTGTACTAAGGCATGAAACGCCCCTACTTGTTGTTCCTCATAATAAGCTGGCAGATATTTCCTTCAGAACCTCTCCTCGAAAAGTTCCCAAGATACTGTGTCTGGGGTAAGATGCAGTTGTCTTTCCAGGTTTCCCCACCAGTTCAAGGCGCTATCTCTTAGCTAAAAAATTGCTATCTTCGCCTTTGAGTTGGACGCATAGTCCCTTAAGGAAAAACACCTTATCATGCCTTCCAACCATGCTTTCGCGCATTCACTGGCGCGACCCCTAGCAAACTCCAAAAGTTTGATCTTCTGCAATTCTCGAGTGATGTCTTCAGGTGGAGGTCCTCCCCCTGAATCCCTTGATGTTTCTGGATTACCGGTTCCAAATGGTGGGGGTTCCACTTCGATTTTTGTCGGTTGTCTCCCTTTTAAAGTCTCATTTATTGCCTCCAACGAGCGCAGTATGAGAGCTAGTTTTGGCGATGGTGGTGGCAGTGATGGTGGTGTTGGCGATGCCTATGACGATACTCCCCTGCCTCAATTCCCTTGAGTCCTAACCATCCTGTATGATTTAACCTGCATCAACCAAAGTTGTCAGGGTGAGTTCAAGGACGTTTCAAATTTGTGCTACTTAAACTAGAAACAAGGTTAGGCATAAGTTTTTCTTTACTTGTCTATAAATAGACGTTACTCTCTTTAGGGGATTGGCTAGGTTAGGGTTAAAGCGTCTAATATTGATTTCTTCACCTAAGAAAACTATTGACTTCTTTCGCCTGGTAGTTACGCTGGCACTATACCCCACTCGCTAATTCCTATAACTTACCCTCCTAGTGCGCATGAAGTCTCTTCCCGCTTATCTTAGTCTAAGTCCTTTAAACTTTTCGCTTACAACTAATTATCCTTCGATGCTTGACTCGTGGGCTCTCCTTGGCGCATTGTACATATGCATTGAATTGTGTGTCTCGGTGGTTGCAGGTGCGAGTCTTGAGGATTGTAGAGTGGCTTTCAGGCATTGGAGCTTAGCGCTTGGCTTTGATGGGTGGAATGAAATGGAAGGACTTGGCGCTTGGCTCAATGAGTTGTGTGTACGGTCTCGTGAGCTTGGCGCTTGGATAATCGGAGATTATTCTTCAGGATAGTACTTTGCTACTATTGATAATTAAACTATTTATATGTGAATTTATTTGTAAAAGTGATATGTGTGGTGCGTTGGTGTTTGGACATTTCTTAAGGCTTGGGCTTGGTGGGTGGTCGTGGGTTCAAAACCCATAGAGTCCAAAACATTTCAAAAAAAAAATAATTGTATAACCTTATCTATTAATATATATATATTTTTTATAGTGATAAATAAATAAATAAAATATATAAAAAATTAACAAATAATATTTATAATTAATTTACGATGATTAATAATAAAAATAAAAATAATTTAAAAACAACAATTTTTTTTATACAAAGGGCGGGCGCGCATGAAGCCCACGTGCTGCCCTCATTTCCTCCAGCCATTCATACCTAAACCCTAATCTATTCCTTAGCCCTAATTCCTCTTTTCCTTATTATTTCTTCTTGTGAGGGTTATGGTTACGCGGTCGGCCGCCATGGCCTTCTCTCATGCCTTCTCCTCCTCATTTGTCAGGTGATGGATTTTGGCGTTGGTTGTTGGCTTGTATTATGTGTGTCGTTTTGCATTAACTCGTAGACTTGTATTTCCAGGGTTTTTTTTTGTTTTTATTTATTAATAAACCTTTTTTTTTTGCAATGCGCGCTTGGTCGATGGGCTTTGTGTAAGGCAGTGGCGCTTGGGCATTTGGCTAGTATTGCACAAATTCTGAAAACAAGAATGTGAATGCATTCAGACTAACTTCTCACCTGCCCTTGCCAAGGGACTTCTCCAGTGCATTGGCATACCGCTTTATTCTCCCAACTCCAATCGTGTCCCTCCTCTCCTTCTGTTCTATGTTGGGGCCCCATTTCTTGTCCTCTTGAGCATTCCATTTCTATTTCAGTTTTTTTTTTCATGAAATGCCCGCCGACTTCCATTAAAAAAATCACTAACAGATCCTATACGACTATGAAAACACTGTAAGCCCTCGTTCAATAAATCCTGAAGCCCTCCCGCTTTCACGTATCTTTCAGCGTATAACCCTGGAGAACATTGGCCAGCATATGCACAGTGCATTTTCAGCATATAACTCCAGATCGGCCAACAGGGAAGTCTTTATACCTGTGGGTGAAAGTTCCTTTTATTACATCTACGTGGCTCCTTCCTTCAGTGGCGCCTTGTGTGCTAACCTCGTGAGATCCTCCCTTGCAGGTTCGGTTTGGTGCTTAGCACTTGTGCGCTAGGGTTTTTTCTTGTTTTTTTTTTCTTATTTATTAATAAAAAAAAAAATTGTGTTTGTGCAGGCGCGGCTCCTCGGCCATGGCTGGGCATTGTGTTTGGGCTGTGTGTTGACTTGTCCACACGCCCTCCCTGTGTGGTGTTTACAATTAGCGCACAATTAAGGACCTGTGTGGGCTCTCTCTCTCTCTTCATGGTGCCTTGCGTGTTAGGTTTTTTTTTCTTTTTGTTGTTTATTACTAAAATTTTTGTTTTGTTTCCTTTGTGTAGCGCGCAGCTACCAGGCTTGTATGTTGTTGAAATGCTGCAAGATTCGATTCCCTATTCACCTATTAACAAGTCTGAATTCAAATATGGGAAATGTTGCCACCCATTCGTTAGAGTCGAGCAATCTCTTCAAAAGAACAGTCTATCTCTCGGCCACCTCCAGTCGAAAATTCTATGTTCACATTTTTTTTTTCAAATCCCTTATATCCAACAAGTTGCATAGATTGATAAAGAGCGCTCTCCCAGATTTTCCTTTACAAGAAGGAGGAGGGGAAAGAGATGCAGATTGGTTATCTCTATTTGCATTTTTTTTTTTTGGTATTCATTTTCATTAGAACTTTAAAGAGCTCGAGTTTAGTTCAAGCTTTGATTCGTGCTTTCCTAGTTCTTGGGCTAAGGAGGCAATGTCAATTGTTGCCAGCGATTATGATTTCGGTTATGACGAGAAGGCTCTCTTTGGGAAGACCTACTGCTACTCCACATATGAGGCTTTTGGTGTGCCTTCTACTCTTATGGAGGTTGAAACCACTGAAGACTGTGAAACTCGTTCTTTTGTTGGCTTTTCTGTCTATTGCTTTCAATGGCTTAGTAAGTTCATGTGTTTTCTACCTATTTCTTCTCCATAAACAATGTTCATTTCCTTTTTATGTTCATTGCCACTACTATATCCAACCCACCAGGCTCATTGGTCCAGTGATGAGCAACTTCTCTTTAAATCATTTCTTTTCAAATCATTTCTTTTTCTATGAAACTCATTTAGGCGCAATAAGGTAATTCATTCTTCCAGGCAGAAGCCCATTAATTTGGATTTAAGGTGATGAGACTGTTGTTGTAATAATAATATATATTTTTCTTCTTTAAAATTTATAATAGAAACATTGCAAGTTGCTCCAAATAGGCAGTACAAGTTTCTGCAAACTGACTATGTCCAACAAGGTTTCAAACAGAACTCATACAAATGGTTTTCAAACATAGCTGCATACATAGGTGCAACATTTCTTAGGTTTGCAAATTTTGGACAGTTTTTACATGGTTATGATGCATTGGTAGATACTTGTATGATTGTACTTGTGAAAGAAGATACTTTCCGTACCATAGATTCACTCATTTTGAGGCTCTAGTTAGGGTAAGAAACCAAAATATTTAGGAAGTGATAGGTATTATTGATTACTCTTGCTTAATACTATTGTTATTTAATGTTGTATCAATTTCACTTAGGTGCAGTGACAAAATTTGAGCCTGTCGTTTGTGCATGATGCTTATTGTAGGTTCAATATGGCCATTTAACTTTCTATCCTTCTAAGTATTTCTATTTTGTAACTAGTTTCTCAGCTGCTTATTTTGATAAATAAGAACTAGCAAAATGTTAAAATACACTGATTCTGTGTTTTTTCTATTGCCTTACCATTTTTTGTTTTTGTTTCATTATGTATATTTTATTTATATTTATATTTGTGTTAAAAAAAAATTGTGTTCTTGACTTGCAGGTTAGGTGGAGCTGGAGTTGGAACTTGGAACTTGGCCCTTAGGCCCAGATTTCAAACTAAGGCTCTGATACCATGTGTAGGAACCATACTTAATTAAATCCAAATTATGTACAATTAAACATATAATTCCTTTCATTCACACATAAATAATTCATTCACCATCATATAAGCATAAATATTCAACAGAAATTAATAAATTTATCCAAAGCATGAAAATAACTCAGCAATTCATAAATAAAATACTTGCTTCTGATGCTAATTCCCGCTGATGTGGTTGTCTTTTCCTTGCTGCCTTGTCCAGCCTGATGCACTGACCAAACTCTTCCCAAACCGACTAACCACCCAGCCAACTAGGAGCAGCTTGTCCGGCTCCCTATCTCCAGGATACTGAAAGGAATCCTGGCCCTCGTGCCCAAAACCCCAAGCAACCCGGTGCCCCTTGCAATGGTTCACCAAAAAACTATAGAACCCAACAACAGAACCAAAAAATCCCCCAAACCAGAACTACAGTCTCTCCCCTCTCGTAATTCTTCCTTCGCCCTCTTCTCATGATGTCTTCCTGTAGGACTCTTCCCCCGTCATATCTTCCCCTTCACCGACTCTCCTCCCCCTCATTAATTTCCTTATCCCCTACTTTATTACCTTATCCCATTCTTTATTACCTTATCCCCTTATTTATTATCTTATCCCCTCCATTTAATGTTTCTTTCCCCCACCTTCATACGTAAGTCTTTAATAAATTAAACTATTAACCCCTTTAATTCTTTACTCAAATAATTAATGATTCAATTAATTAATTAATTAATCATTGACAGATATGAACAAGTAATTAATAAATAATTAATTAGTTAATATTATTAAAAAATAATTATTGTTTAACTAACATATTAGGATAGTCATATTATCAAATTAATTATAATTAATAATCCCTATGCTTCCATTTAACCAGGGTTGTTACATCCTCACGTCCGACAGTGGGTTTACATCATTGACCTCTGATTGGATGATTCCACGGATGTTCGACTTCATCTCATCCATTCACATTCGTTGGAATGTACTAGAGTACCTTGGGATTCATTGACATCAATGGTGATTTCCCTCGCACTTGTTAACGGTTTACCTCATTGACCGATATTCAAGTGGTTTCTAACATGTTTGACATCAGGACATCTATTCATATGGTTAGACTCATATTGAATCGGGATCGGTAAGAAGACCCTGGGTTGAGTGATCACTCTAATATGTACTTTTCCCAGGTTGAGGCGAAGTTTTTCTTTTGAATATTGACACATATACTGTCACATATATCCACTTTGTATTGGCCTGTGGCTATGTCTTGTCATCTCATAGATCCACTGTGTATTTTTGTGGCTACGATCAGTTCATGTCATGGAAGTATAGATCCACATTGTATCTTCGGTGGTTATACTCTTTGTTAATATAATTATGGATCCGCAGTGTATCTTATGGCGGCCATACCTTGCAAGTCTTTATCACCCAAGCATAGGTATGCCTGCCTTGGGTTTAAAACATGTCATAATATTTGTTTGATGGTTGTGTGCAGCTTCTACTAGGTTCTCCATGTCCATACCCTTGCTCAGAAAAGTCTACAAAGTACTTCAGTCATCAGTTCTCGTCTTCTAACTTCGCACTTTGGGGGCAATATGTTACACATCAAAATTACTCATTATGATGATGGCCTAGTGTCGTCATTACTAATGTCGCAAGTGTCACATTTTGGCCGCAAATGTCGAAAATATCATACTGTCATCTTGCATATGTCGTGTCTCAAACGAAATTATCAAGAAAACTTAAAAGACACTTCAAAAAATTGGTTTTGAAGAGGAGAAATCATTTCACAAAGAGTACAAGTCTTTTGCCATGGAAAAAACCACTAAAAAATCAATTTTGGAAGGCATCGCTCCTCTATACATTGTCAGGGAGTGCTAATGCTCTATACCCTCTTTTGTGGGAGCATTGCAATGCTCTGTGCCCCATTCTGAGTGAGCGCTGGCCCTTTTTGAACGAATTTTGGACTTTTGAGGAAAATCAGGGAAGATTCCCCCTCATCTCTGGAGTTGGTTGGATTCAGATATGAAGTCAAGGCATGATCTGAGGGAAGATCCACAACTGAAGGAGAGTGATCCTCAACCTATCCCAAGAATATATTAAGTGGTTAGGCCTCTCCAAGCCTATATAAGGAGGCCTCCTCATGGTGAAAGGAAGATACATTGAAGGCATCAAACTTATGATCTCATAAGGGAGATTTATCATTG
The DNA here is from genome assembly GCA_032191745.1 of Picea mariana. NCBI lineage: Eukaryota > Viridiplantae > Streptophyta > Pinopsida > Pinales > Pinaceae > Picea > Picea mariana. The sequence continues at coordinate 5,919 of JASDQU010223796.1, read as the reverse complement.
AAGCATCATCATTTTGTGTGGATTATTTGAGAAAAGGGTTGGAAAAGGACAGCTGAGAGAGGATGATGCACCTTCATAAAAGGTCTGTACGTATTCTCTATTGTTCTCATTAATATACATATGTTCTTGGACTATTTCTTTCAAGGTTGTCTTTATTCTACATGAACTTGTCTCTATTAGATAGATCTGGTTTCAAGCTAATCTTAGTAGAATAGAAAGCTTGTTCTGCCTTTGTTTGTTTTGTAGGACTTATCAAGGAGCTTGGGGATCAAACCTTAACTCAGAATGTGTGAGGACGGACATTGTTAAAAAGGTAGACTTTTCTTCCTCTTCTCTATACATTAGTTTAGATAGGTTTAAAAGGATGTCAGTGACCAACGTTAGCACCCTTTCTGTCTTGGTATTAGGAGTCTAGAGCCCAAGAGGGAATCCACTTGTCCACAAGGGGATTCTCCTGTAACACACATGGTGAGAGATCAACATTTCACTGACTCGCACACTGAAAATTTCAAAGAGCAGAGTTGTGAGGATTCGTGAAGTGCGAACTCGCAAAAAGATCACAGTCGTTGATTGTTTTGGAACCATCGAGATCTTCTATTGTCAAGGAGGACACATGGTGAGAGATCAACACTTCATTGACTCGTGACTCGAAGGAGTCAAAGTTTGAGTCGCGAGAACTCACGAAACATGAAATCGCGACATGATATGAGTCGTTGATCAAAGGGGAGATCTAGACCATTGATCTGGTGCCATCACAATTATAGCTATCGGGAGAATGGAGGCAAGGAGACTCCAAAGTTGCAAATCATGAAATTGTGAAAAGATCACAGTAATTGATCAGAGGATGGATTTGAACTATATACTTGGTTTTTTTGGGACTTCGCAACTCATGAAATCAGAGGTAAGAGTTCAGGAAACTCGTGAAACCCGAAACTGTGAATATTTGATCTGAGCCATTGGTTCAAGAAGATATTTGGACTGTTGAGAGTCTATGGAGATGAAACGTGAAATGTTAATTCACGAGATAAGAAATTGTGAAATGAGAAATCATGAAGTGCTCGAAGATTGGCCCACGGTCATAGCGAAGAGCCACATCGGTGAAGGGGAATAGAGGGGCTAGCATGCGCTAGGCTCCTATCAGGATTTTGAAATTCGGGAGAGTCGAAGTGACTCACATGTAAAGGCCCGATACGCGAAGTCATGAGGCACCTTTCGATTAGACGACTAGTCACAACCTTAGTCACATAAAGGGAGGGGCTTAACTAGGAGAGTTAGCGTCTAAATACACTAAAGCTTAAAGGCATTAAGGAAAAAGTTGTGGGTCCCATATAACCTGTGCTTTAAGGGAAGGAGGAAATATTAAGTGGATTTGACGTTCTTGAGGGCCAAAGAGTCAAACAAACTCAGGTTCTTGAATGATCCTAGACCGGGAGGTCACATAGTCCTTAGGAGAGAAGGGGGGTCTGCATCAAGTGGTATCAGAGTTGATTTTCGTCTGTAGATTTCAAGTGAAGGAGAAAAAGAACTCAAAGTTGTACTCTATGTGTAAGATACAGTGAACAAAATACCGCCAATGAGACAAGGGGAGCCACTGTTATCCAATCGTGTTGTAGAAAGAGAGATGCGATAACTTCGTCCAAGGTTGGAAGCGATGGAAGAAGCGCAGAGAAGAGAACCTAATGTTGGAAATGTCAGCGATGTAGAGAGAGAAGATGTAGAAGCCGAAGAAGCTGCAGCGGAACATGTTGTCAAAGAATGCTTGCTAAGAGAATTTGTTAGATTGGGATCTAGAGCCAAGATAGAGGTCCCAATGTATGAAGGCAATTTGGATGCTGAAGAGCTGCTGGATTGGATAAGGTCCATGGACAAATATTTCGATCATGAAGATGTTGATGGGGAGAAAAGGGTAAGACATGTTGTCACCAGGATTAAAGGACATGCAACACTGTGGTGGGATGAACTGCAGGTTGAGAGGAGAAGTAGAAGAAAACAAAAGATAAAGAATTGGGATAGAATGGTAGCCAAGCTGAAGGCTAAATTCATGCCCAAATATTATCAGATCAATCTGTTCAGGAAGCTACAGAACCTGAGATAGAAGGGTATGACAGTCAAAGAATACACATAAGATTTCTACAAGCTGAACATCATACTTGGACAAAGAGAACGGGATGAAGAAAAAGTTTCCAGGTATATGAATGGCCTGAGGTATGAAATCTAGGATGAGCTCAACACGATGTCAGTAAGGACAGTGGAGGATTCTTATTGGTTTGTGCTAAAGGGAGAAGAGAAGTTGGCCAAAAAATAAATCCAGCAAGGTAGAGGTAAAATCTCAGCCCTAAACAAAGGCAAGGGAGTTGCCCATGACAAGGTGCATAATTCCAAACACGAGGCTGGAACTCCACACAGTCACTCAGAAAGAGAAGGAAGTTCTTGAGGAAGATAGGGTGGTGGAAGGAACTCTTCTAGAGGAAGAGGCAGAGGAGGAATAAGATGTTATGCCTGCAGAAAGACAGGGCACATGTCTTGGGAATGCCCCGAGAAAAATAAACAAGGAGGAGAAGCTCACATTTCAGAAGCACAAAGAGAGAATGTTGAAGCAGAGGGAGTAGAGTATGGAACATCCCTGATGATGAGAAACATTCTCTTAAAACCAGAGGCAGAAGTTAAAAATCCAGTACAGAGGAACAATCTATTCAGGACAGCTTGCAAGACTAAAGATAGAGTATGCAAGGTGATAATTGACAGTGGGAGCACTGATAACTTAGTATCCATAGAGATGGTGGAGAAATTGGAGCTAGATACAACTACACACCCAGAGCCATATAAAGTCTCATGGTTGCAGAAAGGACACAAGGTAATGGTTACTAAACAATGCTTAATTGAATTTAAGATAGGAGGATATAGAGATGAAATTGTGTGTGATATAATTCCCATGGATGTATGCCATATTTTGTTGGCAAGACCATGGCAGTTTGACAGGAATGTCATTCATGATGGGAGGAATAATACATACACCTCAGAGAAGAATGGTAGAACACACATGTTGTTGCCAATAAAGGAGAATAAAGTGAAAGAGGAAGCCAACAGAAGCATACTCCTAATGAGTGGGAAGGAACTCCTGAAAGAAGTCAAAAAAGAATAGGAGATGCAGTTTGTTGTGGTGAGGAAACCCAAAGTTTTCCTTACAAGTACTTCAATGGATGATTTTCCTAAAGAAGTTCAGGGCTTATTGGATAATTTTGTTGACATAGTGGTGGATGAGCTACCTAACTCATTTCCACCCATGAGAAGTATCATTCATCATATCGATTTGATACCAGGAGCAAGTCTTCCAAACAAATCAGTTGACAGAATGACACCTCGAGAGAATGAGGAGGTAAAGAAACAAGTCCAGGAATTGTTATACAAGGGTTTGGTAAGAGAGAGATTGACTCCATGCAAAGTGCCAACTATGTTGAGTCCAAAGAAATATGGAGGATGGAGAATGTGTACAGACTCGAGAGCCATCAATAAGATCACTATCCAGTAAAGATTCCCTTTTCCAAGAATAGATGATTTGATGGACTATTTAAGTGGAGTAAATTTCTTTTCTAAGATATATTTGAAAAGTGGATATCACCAAATCAGAATGAGGGAAGGTGATGAGTGGAAGACAACCTTTAATGAAAATGAAGGTTTGTGTGAGTGGCTTGTTATGCCATTTGGCTTAACCAATGCCCAGAGTACTTTTATGAGGTTGATGAATGAAATACTAAAAGATTTCATTGGCAAGTTCGTGTTTGTGTATCTAGATGATATAATTATATTTAGCAATACTAAAGAGGAGCATTTGAAGCACCTGACATTAGTGATGAGGAGACTACAACAAGAGAAGTTGTTGATAAACCTAAAGAAGTCATGTTTTATGAAGAAATAACTCATTTACTTGGGTTTTGTGATCTCTTCAAACAAATTGAAGATGGATTCGGAGAAGGTGAAAGCAATCAAAGAATGGTCATCACCGAGGAGCATGTTTGAGGTAAGAAGCTTCCATGGATTAGCAAGTTTCTATAGGAATTTCATAAGAGATTTCAATGGAATTTGTGCACCAATGATGGATACAGTGAAGAAGAGGAAAAAGTCTTTTAAATGGACAGAGGAGGCCGAGAAGAGATTCAATACACTAAAGGAGAAAGTAACAGAGTGACCAATCCTGGTCTTACCAAATTTTGAGAAGACGTTTCTGGTAAGGTGTGATGCAAGTGGCATTGCAATTGGAGGAGTTTTGAGCCGGGACAATAGACCTATTGCTTACCTCAACGAGAAGCTAAATGAGACTAAGAGAAAATATTCCACCTATGACAATGAGTTTTATGCCATAATCCAAGCCCTGAGGAAATGGAGACATTACTTTGTCCCACAAGAATTTGTCTTTGATCCAGGGGATCAAATTTTGCTCAAAAATTCAAAGTGTTTGAAATCACTTCAAATTGAATGAGAGTGTAGGCCTTGTCATTATGAACCCAATGCAACTCGTTTGGGTTCAAACGGACGTCGGGAGCGAGAGATATCGCATTACGTTCAAAATGACAAACAGGCAAAAAAGGGGTGCTGACTGTACAGTCTGTACAGTCCGTACAGACACTGATGTGGTAGGCCATATGACATGTGGCAGGTAGTTATTTGGACAATTGGCATGTGACATGGCATGTTTGTAGCGAATGGGATCACGACACGTGGCCCATTCAATGGCTGCCACATGTCATATATCTATTGGTTTAAAATTATGTCGTTGGCCGGAGTCGACCCCGCGACCTCCGAGCATGGGGGAGAGACTTGGCAAGAGCCACCAACTGGTGCGCCACTGGTTGTTCCTTGTAATATATATGGAAAAATATATTTAAATGTTTGCATATGTGTATAGTTTGGGGCGCGACCGGGTCAGGGCTTAGCCCCAGCCCTTGGTCGCACATTGTATTACATATGACCCAATGTTATACCATTCGGGCACGCGCGTGGTTGTGTTTTGTTCCAATAGTTATACAAACGACCCACCATTTGTCCTTTGACCATTGACTTGTGGAACGGGAGCCTATGTTTATACTAGTGCGCGGTCGCATGGGTCATATGACCTTGCCCTTGACGGTTAGGGGCTAGGTGTGCCCGTAACTGTCCTACAATTTGCATGGTTTGCATGGTTGCATCCGGTGCTAGGTTTTTACGCTTAAATATGCGTGTGGGCTAGATTGAGCTAACAAGGGTGCGTTTTGTAGATGCAGAGACAACAAGCTTGAAGGGGGGACTTCCAGGAAGCCTATCTTCTTCATTTTTTGGCCAAACGAGGTGTTGAAAAAGCCTAGCTAGGGGTTTTTGGATGTTCTAAAGCCATTGGAGTAGTCTATTTGACATTTTGATCATTGTAAAGCACATTTTTGAGAACTTTTAGCAAATAATACAAATGATCCATTGGAAGCTGGACCAGGAGATGTAGCCTAAGATAGGGGTGAACTCCTTTATCATTTGCTATGTTATGTGTTTTCTGTTCACTGTTTTTGCTGCTGTTTATATGCATATTGAATGAGTAAATCCTATTAAAGTTGTGTTGCAAAGTTGATGCATTTTCATTTTAACACATAAAATTTAACTTGCAAATATTTTCAAGAATACAAGTCTTCTTCATTTCCATATCAAGTTGGTATCAGAGCATAGGTTTTTGAAGACTTGATTATAGGTTTTTGTATTGTAGGATACAAAAAATTCAAGATGATGAAACTAAGATTCATCTTGGTTCTTTAAGATTGGATAGTGCAACACTCATTTGGTGGGAATCCAAGACTCAGGAGAACATGAAGAAACATGGTAAAATTTTAACCTCTTGGAATGATTTTATTGTTGCAATTAAAAGACAATTTTACCCATTGGCATATATGCAAAAGGCTA
>JASDQU010223793.1:7077-17533 GCA_032191745.1 Picea mariana | reverse complement strand
CATGGGAAATCAACTAGGCTGAAAAGCCCAGTTGACAACCCGAGGAGAAAAAACCCTCGGTGAAAAAAACTCTCCCAATGAAACCATCCCAAGGTACTTGACCTAACTATGATCCATGCAGACTTATTACATTATTAACCCACGCAGCGGTGCGGAAATTTCGTTTACAAAATTTTGTGCTGGAGCATAAAATGCCCAAGTAGAACCAATACTGTCTTCGACATACTTGCATTTGATGATGCATACTTCATGGCACATGAGTTGACCCCCTAGCTGAATAGGCGGTCAACACACATCAAAGTGGTTTGGGATATTTTCATCGATAATTAATTAAACCCTAGCCTTAGCTTGAGTGCTACATTATTGGCCTATTAATATTCATATGTTATAAACCTTCATTGAGGCATAATTCCCTAAGTTCAAAATTTATAAAAAAAAGAAATAAATGAAAAAGAAAAGGTTCATTCATTAGGGAATGCCACTGGTGTTTCATGTGGTACAACACATACGTGTAGCACTCCCCCTTTGGCACACATGTTGAGGCAATGTATTATATTGGTATTTGTTAGCGGTTGCCTCATTCATCATTTCGTTGGGTACCCTTTTGACCTTTTTTTGTTCACATGTGCCACATTATTCTCATCCTTATCTCTTGTCACACATGTTGAGGAGGTGGTTGGAGTCTTGCACATGGTTTAAGGGGTTAGCTATGCAAGTGCCCCAGTTACAAATTCACTTCCACTCACATCCATTCATATCGACACACCTTTCCCTTATCCACTTGCCTTACCTCTTCTTATCACATTTTTCTAGGTGGCGCACTCCACTAGAAGGGTCCACTTGCACCTTTGGATGAGTTTTGTTCAAATCTTGTTTCACCTTGTTGAAGTTTAAAGTGACTATGAGCTAGTTGAGCATTTATTATAATTTGATGATATGTCCACTTTGGAGGAGGTGTTGCACATTCTCCTAGGGCACACTCTTCATGGAGATTATTTTATTATTTGCTTGAGGGAGGTTGCAACCACTTTGACTCTTTCTTCTAGGCAACTCTTCTTGTACAATAATATTTATAATTTTCTTGGATAAGAGCCTCTTGGGGTGTGCCCTCTCTCTTGGAGCTCTCTGTTGAATTATATAGCTTTGGAGCTATTTTCCCTATTGTAACTAACCATGTAAATAAAGTTTTGATATAGTGTTAATGTTATGTCAAGCATCAAACACATGACAAGTGTCAACCTCATGCCAAGACAACCATATGCCATGTGTCAACCTCATAGCACCTCTAAGAGGGCTGCTTAGGGCGGTTGTAGTGGCTAGCTTAGGGAGGTTGCTTAAGAAGGCTGCTTAGGGCGGTTGGAGTGGCCAGCTTAGGGTGGTGGTATGACAGCTGTTATACAACTGTCATACAATCCTAAGACAACATTTTAGGGTAGCCTCTAGAAGAGACAAAGGAAGTGACCTTTGGGAGCATTGGGAGGTGGTTCGTGGGAGCTTTAGGAGGTGGATCTTGGGAACATTAGGAGGTGACTCTTGGCAGCCAAAGGAGGGCAGGTATGACAACTGTTATACAACTGTCATACATTCATAGGGGGCTGCTTAGGGAAACCAAACCAACCTATAAAAAAGGGCATTCACTTAACATTTGGATACCTTGTTTTGCTAGAGTGTTCTGCTGAGGCAAGGCATCTATTTGCTGAAGTATTTTGCTGGTATATTACTGATATCTACTGAAATCTTCTGCTGGTATATGGCTGCTAGTTGCTAGAGTCTTCCGCTGGTATATGGCAGCTAGTTGTTGAAGTATACTGCTGATACAAGCACTCTATTCTTGCTGAAGTCTTCTGTTGTTTAGGCTGCTACAAATACCGTGTTAAAGCAGCCATAAGTCTGCTACAACAAGAAGGAAAGTCAATTATCTTTTGGTGATTTTTTCACGCTGTTACTGTAACTGTTAGTTCAATTATTTGTGAAATTTGTAAGTGCTGAAACAAAGGTATTGTTTTAGCCCTCTGAGTCCTAGCTACTTACTCTAAAGTCTTGTACTAGTATTGTACTTTGTTGAAGAATCTAAAGAGAAATTTTGGTTGGGTTTTCTACCCCAAGAGGGTTTCCTAGGGTATACTTGTGTTCTCTCTGTGATTGTCTCACTTTCAGTGATCCTCGTATATGCAGATGTATTGGTATGTTGGTTGTATGCTGTAAATTTTTTAAATTTACCTACATGCATCAGTTTTTCAAAACTTTCACGTTGATGAAGAAATCTGAGGCCCTATGATGCTTCCCAAACAGGTCTGTCTTTGACCTGTTATGAGCTCTAAGTTTTGTCTTCCGAACTGTCCTTTGTTGCTGTTTTAGGACTACAAACAGTAAGGTACTTTTCTGCTCACAGTTTTGTGGTTATATGCTAGTTTAAGGCGCCCTTGCAAGTAGTTTTAGTAACCCAAAGTTAGTACATGCAAACCTCAAAACATATAGCACACCTCCTAGATATTACAACACTGAAATGCTGATCTACACTCTAAGCATGCATGAAATGAACACAAGTATTTTTGGTCAGCACGACCCTGGATGAAACCCCCTCGAGGAAAGCCAGTTTGGAATGAAAGTATATATAAGTGGTGTCTAAAGCATGAGATACAAAAAGAATACGAATATGATGGAACTTGATACAATAGCAACTCCTCTTGAGATGCTTTGGAGTTCCAAGAAGAGAAATGCGCCCAAGCTTAGTGCGCCCTCTTCCTTTGTTGCTCTATCCCACTGAAACAATGCGCCCTTGACCTTCTAACCTCAGATGAAGAAACCCGTGCACACAAACAAGTAGTTGTGTGCTACCTCTCCATTGAAACTGATAGATCTGCGATCGTCCAACCGTAACTAGTGCGTGCTATGTGTGCACCCTCCTCCACAAGTGCGCCCTCCTCAAAGAAAATACACTCACACACAAATGATGATGCTCTAAGCCTCCTAGCACTCTCCATGAATGGAGGCACCCAAGCTCTCCTCACCAAATGCTTCCATCCTCATCCCTTAGCAACTCTCCCAACTCTCTTGGTGAACAAATGAAGGAATGAGCCTCTCTTTGGCCTGTTGCTGTCCTTATACACACTTGCAAACGTGGACTAAGTCTCGGTCCACTTAGTGTGTCCTCATAGACACAATGTTTAAGTTCAAGCTCACTGTCACCTCGACTTGAACTCCTTCCGTCTAGGCTTACTCCTAGGGAAGCCAAGGCGGGTAGACCCTAGTTACTATGTGAGTTATTAGATTATGTCTAGGAGTTAATTTTAATTGGTTAAAGGTCTAGGGGGATCTAGCCTATATGAGAGTCAACAATGCAAATGCAAGATTTCAATGCACAAGCAAACCTTTCCCTAAGTCAACTAAGACTAGTGCCTAATTTGGGTAATGGGGTCAACTAAGTTAAAGGGTTATGTTTTACAAAATATTACAATTAGATTACAAAATGAATTACTAGATACAAGATTTACAACTATCTACATAGTACAAAGTTAAAGAATCTAAAGAATAACTAAGAGATACAACAATGATAATACAATGATACAATAATGGACAAAACAAGATACAAAGCAACTAACTAGCCACTAATCTTGAAATGAACTTGAATGTGCAGGTTAAGAAGATATTGCTCAAAGATAAAGTGAACCACAACACATCAAGCCAACTATCCCAAACAAAGAGTGCCTCCAAAGGATACGCAACTCAAAGGGGAAGTTTCACCGGCATACACACCCACAAGCTCCAAACAATGAAGATGCCTCCAAAGGATGCACAATTTCAAGGGAGGAGACCAATCACACTAAAATACAACTTAAACTCAAAATTAAAAGTTGAGATGAGGCCTCCAAGGGATAAAGCACAACTTTAGATTACTTAGTCAAACCCACAAATGCTTAAAGTAAAATTGCATGTAGGTGTAAAAGTTAGGTGCTTGCAAATGTAACTTAAGCATAAACCATAAAGATGTATCAATGTAGATTACCCAAGGTTAAGTGGATTGATTAGGATTGATTAAGTTGTTAAGTTAAGTGCAAATCCTAGACTAAGTGACAACCCAAGAACTCTCCTCGCTTGTACCAAAAGAATTGTTAGGTGCTCAATAAGTGAGGCAAACAAGGCCACACCCTAGCTCCACAGGTCAATCGAGGAAAAAAAGTACTCCACAGGGAGGACACCAAGTGCTGTGAGATCGTCCCCGATCTAGCACCCCCTGCTTCTTCCTTAAATTCCCTTTTTGTTGGAAAAGTTGAGACAGTGGTTGGTGACCTATTAAGCTAGATAAATTTTAGGCTTTTAAAAGTAAATTGAGCTTAAGTGAATTAGGTTGAGTTGGATTAGTTGCAAATGATTACAATGTAGTGCTTTAAAGAAAGTGTGCTTGCAAAAGGAAAGTATTTGAAAGATTAAGACTTGAAAAAGTAAAGTACTTAAATAGAAATTGCAAGGAAACTTAAAATGCTTGAAACAAGATACTACAAGATTATACAATGCTTAAAGAAAGTAAATTGCAAAACATTAGAAGTACTTTAAAGATTTATTAAGTTAAGACCAAAGCACTTAAATGGAAATGACTTGCAATGAAAATAAATGAACAAGATTAGCAAAATTAATTAGTTATGCCTCCATGGGCCTAAGCTAACATTAGGTTGTTTATTTCTAGATCTAGATTATTTTAACCATTAAGCATGTAAAGAAGTAAAAACCAAATGCTAACCTAGCCTTACGATATTGGGAGTTGGCTTAGCCAAGCACTCACCAAGGTGTAGGCAACTTGCAAAAGAAAAATAAAATGCAACAAATTAATTACAAGAGATGAATGCAAGCCTTTTAAGYTTGCTTTACTATGTAAGAATGAGAAGAGAARAAGAGGGTATGTGTTACYCAATTTTGGGAGGTTGATATTTGACTTGTAGATGCCCCAAATGSGCTGTAATCCCTCCCAAATGTCACCAACCTGCAAAAAATCAACAAGCAAAAGCTCGCTGGAAATGCTGCAAAAAGTGACAAAAACTTGTGAAAATTTCTGTTGTAAAACCATAAATTTTCTGTGTAGATTTCAGCAAGTAAAATATGTTTAAAAACTCTATCCAAGTATGTTAGAATGCCCAAAGAAGTATAGAATACARCATAAGTGAGAAACATAAATTTTTAGAGGGTTTAAGTGGGTGAAAAGAGAGATTTCCAGATYTGAAATCTTCACTCCAGAGTCCAAACCCTTAGGCAACCTACAAATCTTGTGAGAAAAACTACAAAAATAGAGAGGATGTGAGTAGATCTAGATGGTAAAACAAAATACTTTGCAATACCCAAATAAATACTTCACTAGATCTATGATAATACTACCACAAATCTATCCAAGCAAAATACTTTGCTTGGAGTTCCTACTCTAGATCTATAAACTAAGCATACACAATAACAAGATCACCTCATATGTAGCAAGATGGCACGAAGAAGACTCTCAACACCATGGATCCTCCAAACATTTCTTTTATTCAAAGGCAAGCTTGGGCAAATACTTGCCACAAGCTTGAGAGAAGAACAAGCGCAAGAGAGAGTAAGAGAGAAGAGTGGGAGAAGAGAGATTTTGGCATAGTAACAATACCAAGAGTAGATGTGCAAAACAAGGGAGGGGAGGCTCTTATTTATACTTGGGAGCCAAGAGTTACCCCTCTTGGATTCTCTCCAAGTGTCCATCAACTAAGAGTCATTGAGCATCTCAAGGGGGGTACACTTTTAGGGTTTGAGAGGAGTTTAGGGTTTTGGTAATGAGTTGGGTGAGTTGGCAATGCTTTGACAAGTCAAAAGGTGAGTTGTAGGGTCTAGGGAGGCTCACCAAGGAAGAGGAAGAGTCTCCCTTTATTATTTTATTTATTTATTTTATTTTCTTGAGATTCTGGGGGGCGCACTTCACTAGGGAAAGAAGACGTTTTGCAATAATGGCTAGGTGAGGGGGTAAGGTGGTGGTTGGGAAAGGGTTTAAGTTTTCCCACTCTTTCTCCACTTAATTTGCTCATATTACAAAAATTTGACAAGTTTGACTTTGTCAATTCTAGCAATTAAATTGTTGTCTTAGACTGACTGAGACTCCTCATAGACAAACTCCTAGCAAAACTTGTCCAATTGAGTTGAAACTTTCTCCAAGGGTGTAGGGGGTCTCATTCCATTTCTTTTGAGCACAAATACTCCTATCAAAATCCCAAGGATTCAGTGTTTACAATTTTTATCAAAAATTCATTAAAATTACCATTAAATGGGTAATTAAAAAAAAAAAAAAAACTACTTAGACTCGACGAAATTCACAAGACTCTAGAAGATGTCTAGCATGGTCATTTACAATATTCCTAGACACTGGCTACCATAGGGCTCGACCATTAGAGCGCCTTTCACCACTTTGGAGAATTATCATGGGAGTGAAAAACTCAAGGGAAATTAATAAGACTGGTTAGGCCAAATTAATAACCTGAGGAAAAAAAACACTCAATGAAAGGAACTCCTCTAATGATAAAGTCCTAGGCAATCGACCTAAACTATGATCCATGCAGACCCATTACATTATAATCCCACGCAGGGGAGTGAAAATTCCAATTACAAAACACGTGTTGAAGGCCAAAAATGCCTTGTAGAACCAGAAAGTCTTCATACTAGTAGCACCATTAGGTATAGATCATCATGGCACATGGAGTTGACCCCCTAGTTGAAATAGGTGGTTAACATGGCCCTTGCGCCCTCCTTGAGCAATCCATAAGGAAACCTAAATGTGGATGGCTAGGATCATCCCAAGCCATCCCTAATCAATGGTTGAGATCTCTCCAAAATTATCTCAACTCAAAACCCACTTTGGGTTAAGTTCCCTAAGTTCACTTTATGTCCCCTCATTCACCCACTTAGTGAATGTCACTTTAGGCTAAAAGTGACAAATTTCACTTTTGACTTAAATCTCCTAAGTCAAAGTGAAATTAGACATAAAGTACAAGGCACAATGGTACAAACATCTCCCTCTTGTGGTTAGAGGCGCAAAACCACAAGGGGACCACTTTCCAATGTACCCAAATCTCAACAGTTGATAGATAAAATGTTATTTGAAGATCAATTTATATCCATGTAATATTATTTTATTTCAGTTCGACATGTCAACTTTGATTAGTATGATATTGTTTTTTTATTGTGGGGTGGTTGAGCCTAGAGCTCTATAGATTAGAGGCTCCCCTTGTTTGTAATGGTTGTTGAGAGAGTTAATATTTTGAGGTAATAAAATTTCGCTTGTATGATATTTTTGGAGATCTTTCTTTCATGTTGTGTGAGGTTTGTATGTGAGTAAATTGTTGGAGATTAAAGCTATGGATTTGCAAGCTAGGAGCTAAGCCAAGGCCATCCAAGCAAGAATACTACTTCAAGTGGTGGACATTATCTAGGTGTGAGAATTCCTCTCTAGTTTGTTGTTTCCTGTTTAGTCTTCATAAGTTTTAGTTCTTTACAAATTAGTAATAATTAGATCTAGGAGAATTTAAGCAAAAATAACCAGGGTTAGTTTTTAAATTCACATCTTAGGAGTTATTTCCTTGCATTTCCTATACTCTAATTTTCAGCCAAGTAGAGTTATTATAGCATGCACTTAGATAACTTATTAATCCTAGGATATTGATAGATACTTTGCCCTCTTTCATGAAGTTAGATGGACTCCGTTAGTCCAAGGAAACTTTTAGGCACTTTTTCCGCCTAATCCACACCTCAGGTCACGTGGAAGAAATCTTCAATCCATTGGGTGTGGCCTTGGGGGCAAGTCTTGAGTTGAGATGTTGTCACCTGATTCTCGACCCCTCTGTCTAGGCTAACTCCTAGTGAAGCCAAAGGGGGTAGTCCCTAAAAAAGAATCTAAGGCTTAACTAACTAAGCACAATTATTATTCTAGGAGTTTGAAAGAAAGCAAGAACAAGTACAACTATTCTAACAACATATATGACACATAAATGGAATTGCTTACGTTAGAGATATAAAGTATACAAAGTACTTGCACATAAATGATATAACTTGAAAGAAGATACAAGTGCTTGAAAGTAAATGATAAGCAATATAAAAGGCCAGTGCCAATAACGTATAATTGTTGTTGTAGGAATGTATTGCATGTGTTTTGGTAAATTTTATTATTAAGGGTTATTGCTTGAATTAGTGGTTTGATTTGTGAAGTGGCTTGATAATTAAGACCACGTTGTGATTGCCAAAATGTAAGTGTGAAACATACAGTAAATCTAATCTAATATTTGTTTCCTTAAACCACTATCCCTCAAATGGGTATTGGAAAAATCGCAAGGAGCTCCAACGAGGAGAGAATGAACCTCAATGAGTATCCCCCTGAATTCACAAGTCGATCTACCAATATGGATCCCGTATTTGAACAATAGTGGTGTAAGGTTTTCCATATTAAACTACTCTGCACTGACCATTTCTCGTTCTGATGGATTCCCAAGATCGAGCTAAGCTCGCGAGGGGCCAGAGCATAATAGGGCTGCTGAGGGGATGGTTTATTTGCCAAATTGAAATAACTGAAATGAAAAGCAGAAATTGAAATCTAAGCTAATCTAATCTACAAAATGAAATCTATCTAAAGTTTGGCGGTGCTTGGATTTATTTTAGATTAGTTTTAACTTGCGAAAAAAATAAATAAGCAAAAGATACAAGGCACACCACAAAAGAGACAGTTTCCCCTAGCCCCTAGGGGATTGCAAGCCTAGTGGGTTATCACATGTTTTTATTATTGGTTAAAATGATTTTTTAGAAGAAGGTTTGTGGTCCTTTATACTTGGTGCCACAAACTTACAAAATTGATGGAGAGATTTAGTTTGGGAGAAAATTAGGTGCCTCGGGTGGTGTTGGAAGGTCCGGGTCCTTGAAAACGGGAAGTGTTTCCCCTTGGATGTTCGCTAAACCTGCAAAACAACAAGTTATAATGGAAGAAAATGCCCCGAAATGCTTTGGGACAGCCTGCAAAAAGGATGTTAGAAGTTGGACAAAATATCTCTTAGTAAATGATGAATAAAAAGTAAGTAAACTAACAAAGATTAGGCAAAAACCAACTACTCTAAATGGATTTTGTTCCTTGTTTGGATAACGAACAATAGACACTTAGATTAGCTATAAAAAGGAAGTCTATATTACAAAATTTGAAAGATCTATCTTTTAGGAAGAAATAAAAAGACAACCTTTCCTAGACTAGATCTATTAAGGATTTAGAAGTGAAAAAACAATGTCTAGATCTAGCTTAACCTTGCATGCAAGATAAAGATATTTAAGATTTAGATGATAATATAAATCTAGCTATTGCATGCATGAAATAGTAACCAAAAGAATTTAGCTTTGATGAGATAGAGAAAGAAAAGAGGAGCTTGCAACATGAAATTCCGTTTGGGCTATGGAGTCCTCCGGTGAATGGTTGAGGGACTTTGTTCTCGAAAAAACTTGAATCTTGTGGGAGATTGCACTCAAATCAGTCACTTCTTCAAGTATGAAGACTTGCAATATTAATGAACTTGCAAACAATTTGTTAAATATCGGTGTTCCCGAATCCCTACACATGAAATCTAGATTGCATGAAATTAAGCAAAATTAACATGCAAATATTTAACCGCATATGTAAAGAAACAAAAGATCTTAATAAACAAGCTAGTTAAGAAGATCTTTCCTATTGGGTGATAGCACCCCTATTAAGGSCAATTTACAAATTAGAATGCAAATAATCAAGATACATTTACCTCACAATATTAGACCATGAACATCAAGCATCCACACAAAGCTACCATCCACTATATGATCTCCAAAGTCTTTTTCTTTATTCCAATATCAAAATGATTACAACAATAGAGTGCAACCGTTTCCCGAGCTTCCAAATCTAACCAAGCAATGGAGCAATGCCTTGTTTATGTAGCAAGATGGGTGAAGATCCCAATGAAGGGGGGCACACCACTTGGAGAGGATTGAACCACATGGAAAGAGGAATGAGTGACACCACTCACCATAACTCAGAGAAGGTGCCACATCTGAGGGAGTAGGAGAATGGGAGGGGCGACACATGGCCCAAGAGAGGTGGCATCCTCCTTGGTGCGCCCTCTCTTGAGAATGTGGCACATGAGCGAAGAGGGGCACAACCTCTTGTTGGGAACTCCTCCCAATGCCACCTCACACAACCAACTCACCCCTTAACTTTTTCTTAAGTGCTAGTATCTCTTAGTGGACAAGGAGAGAGGGTGACTTGACTCAAAACAAGTCCTCGACATGTTTCCTAAAAAATAGCAATGATGATTTTTGTCTTTTTTTCACCTTTTTGTGAGTAAAATTGATTTTTGATGAGCAAAAGTCAAATTTTTCTCTCAAAAAGGGAGTACAAATGTTAAAGGGGTATTCTGAGTTAGAAAACAAATACCCCCAATGTATACAACAT
>JASDQU010223788.1:0-17611 GCA_032191745.1 Picea mariana | reverse complement strand
CCCCCGCGTGGAAGAGTGTACATACTTCTGGGGTGTAAATACTTCATGGGGTATAGACACGGCTGAAAGCAAAGAACCTCTGCATCAGGAAGATAATCAGGCTCCACAACCAACACACACTCCTGAGTTCTTAATTGGATCTAGTGGATTCTTCATTAATTATCTCCAAGACAACAATTCCTTTCTTATCTCCAATTGTTCCTCTTGGATCCTTTCCACTTCCTGAGCATACCTATGGATTTAAGCTTATCTATTTATAATTGATGTAGCTTCTGGTTCAAGCTAACCTTCTTCTCAAATTCTACACTTAGTTATCTTTCTTGAAGTTGCAATTGCTTCCACAATTATTCTCTATGCAAACATTCTGTTGTCATGGGATATTTTATGAACTTACTGGCCACATTATCTCTGATTGTATTTATGGAAGCCTCTGTCTCAACTACCCTTTTTGTTTACATGTCTAATGATTTTTCTACTTCATAGACTGACATCACATTTTCACCAGTGAAGGAATTAAGTATTGATGTTGTCTGTATCACATTCTCTTTAGGATCTGGGCCTGCTTTCCATTAATGTTCTTTTATACGTGTCTTGGATTAAGATCGATCCTTCTCTTTTTCTCCCAGTCATTCTCCTTTCAATAACCTTGTTATTGTGGTTGTAATAGTAATTACCTACATCTAAAACAACACATTCTATCCCAAGTATTGGAGATATGAATGAAAGATTATCTAAAATTGTTACTGAAGGAGTACACTCTTCTAATGGAATTGCGACCATACTTTTGATAGGATCCATCACCACAACTTGGTTCAAATGTGAGGTCATCAATTCTATGTGCGTCGTCTTTGGGAAAGGATAGGCTTCTTTCGAGGTAGAAGAACCGGTCCAATGTTTGCTCTCTAGCCTTGCACAAAATCTTCTCGGGGTCGTACACAGGCTCCGAAGGGTTTGGGTTAGGATTCGCTCTAATGTAAATTGTATTTGGAGCTAGGTTTCCTAAATTGTGCTACTTGAAGCTATTGGTCTGTTTGGATTAGATTTGCCAAGGTAAGTATTTCAGCCAGTATGGATGTTTGTCCCTCTATTACCCTTATAATTCAAGCCACAATGTTATCATTCTCCCAGGGAAAATATATTCAATTTCATTCCCGAAAATGAAGCCAAAATGTTAGCACTCTGTAAATCTGTTCGGCTGATAAACATACGATGAAGGTAGCTTTTTCAACCAAATTTGAGACCCAAAACTAGCCTTTCAGATCGAGAGAGAGCTCTCTCGAAAGTGGCACAGTCACCGCGTCGTTTATGACTTTGAAAACAATTGCTAGATTTAACACCTATGATATAATTGGTTCTAGTTACATTGGCGCAAGAAAGTAAGTCTTGGGGGTTCAATCTGAGGAAAAGACAGGACGAATGACTCAATGACTAGACTGGAGAGGATAAGGCTAGCCGAGATACAACCTTTAGTGTAAAACCATAATGCATGGGGGGAGAAATTTCAGGAAGTAACTCAGGAGATCCAATGTGGGTGAATTTAGAGTTATCTTTTAGAGGAAAACCTTTTGTCTGAGTGGCACGAACAAGGGGCACTATACAACGAATCCATAGTATCGATAATTTGTTTCGAAATAGATAGAAAGATATATGAAATAAAGATAACAGGAAAGAACATATGCAAAGAAAGAAGAACAATACATCCAACCGTTACAACTAGAATCTTTTCATCAAGTCCCAGGACCTTTGCGTTAAATTTTGAAAAAAAACTTCAAATTACATACAATAGCCATCATCTACCAAATTTGCCAACCAACCTAACTTACATAGAAAAGATGAAATATATAAATGAGGTTTCCTCTTGTGCTACCCTACTTCCTAACTTCTAACCCTTAGAACTAGGAAAAATGAGCAACATGCATTGGAGACTCTTCGCATAGTGTTTTCCAAAAATAGACAATAATCATGCCTGTTTACTTATGACTATTCGCAGGTTCACCATCGGGATATGATCATCGATCAAGCTTTGGCATGGAGAACATATGCGTCACTATGTCCCTTTGAGCAGATGTCCTGGTGAACAGGTGTCTGTCAGGAGCTCGCTGTCTCTAAATAATGACTTCGATTTCTGTGATGTGATCATTTGTGAAAAACTTCAAGCAGTAAGAAGTTGTTAGATCGTCGTGGCCGTTATCAAAATGGTAGAATTATTTAGAGAAATGTATCATTCAAAACTACCAAGATTGGTCTCATCCTTTGCGGGTGTAGAGACGGGCACCAACTAAACTTTTTTTTCCTTCACGCTGGCAAGAGCTATGCGGTCTTCCTTCTCGGTTGTTTCACATTGTATGGAATGTTTCACATGTTTTTCTTCCATCAGTCGTTGTGTTTATCGTAGCTATATAATGGTTTCTCAATCCTATCTAAGTTTCCTTTTCAACCACGCCACATTCCCTTCACGACCATGCGTTGCAGACGCTTTCGTAGCCTTTGTCGCTAGTTGTCACCTTAATTCCATGTTTTCCTAATAGAGTTCAGCGATAGACAACTTTTCTTGCTTCCGTTTATGAGATGGAAATTTCTCATTTTCTCCTGCAATATCTGCTCTCCTTGTTATTCTCGTATCTTCATGGCTCGATCCCCCAATAGGTTCTAGCCAAATAGTGTGTTTGAGTAGTTCTTCAGCTATCAATCTGATGCACAGTTCTTCTGAAATTAGAGCTTCCATGATCTCCTGGTTCTTTCTTGGCCTTCCCCTCCTTCGAGGAATTTGTTGCTGGGGAGAGGGGGATCTTACTGTTTTCCCTTCCTATGCGAATCCCTCTGTATCATATTTTCCTCAATTGGATCTAGTCTTCTCTGGAGGTAAAAGAATAGTTACTTTCACATCTTTGGGAATGCCTACTGCAGGTGAGAATGAATCCTAGTACCTTTGGGGCTCAGACCTTACATTTATGCTACTCCACGCGCCTTTCCTTACACTATGAGAGGTCTCCATGGCATGACCAAGGTGAACTCTCCGCGTAGTGTATCCAACAAACACATAGGAGGGAAGGTTCTGAACAAACTGGTCTCACAAGGTAAATTGCAAATAGAGTTTAGGCTTGGTTCTATGACTAGAGAGAATGCTGAGAATCCGAGATTTGTAATGAATCAGACATGAGAGGAAATCATGTTGGAGGACAACGAATTCATGGCGACGAGATGTTCCAAGTCAAGTTGTAGGTTTTCCATGGAAAACCCCCATGTGTAGGATACAGGTGATAAAGCTTGTTGGGCATGCATGATACAAACGTCATGATTTTTCATTCCCTCGGCCTCCATGATGTACTGATAATAACTATTTTAATTGCCGACGCGACCTCTATTAACCACTTGAATTGACCTGGGGCACGTAGAGAATGGTTTCTTGATAGGACTCAAATTTCTTGGAAAATACATACTCGTACCTCTTATACAAGTTTCGAATCTGACATCCATTCTCGTTTCAAAGGGCCAACTAGACAACTTGTTGACTTCAAACTCACGGTGTTATGTACCTAACTTCACATGTTTGAGTGCATGTGTCACAACGTGACTTTAAAACTGACTCTAAAATGGAAAGAAAAATGGCGGTGCTAACATGAGCACTGACAACTTAGTATCCATGGAGATGGTGGAGCAGCTAGAGTTGGACACAACTGCACATCTCACATTGTATAAGGTCTCATGGTTGTAGAAAGGTCATCAGGTAAGAGTCACTCAACAATGACCAGTTGAATTTAAAATAGGAAGATATAAAGATGAGATTCTGTGTGATGTTATTCCCATGGATGTATGTCATTTTTTGTTGGGAAGACTGTGGAAGTATGAAAGGAATGTCAGTCATGATGGGAGGAGGAATACTTACACCTTAGAGAAGAATAGTAGGACACACATGTTGCTTTAAATTGAGAAGAAGAAGGTGAAGCATGAAACTAGCGTGAGCATAGTTCTCATGAGTGGGAAGGAACTCTTGAATGAAGTAAAAAAGGAAGAGGAGCTGTAGTTTTATATAGTGAGGAAGTCAAGGGTTATCCTTACCAGTAATTCAATGGAATATTTTCCTAAGGAAGTTCAAGAACTACTAGAGAAGTTTTCTAACATTGTAGTGGATGCGTTGCCAAACTCATTTCCACCTATCAGAAGTATCAACCATCAAATTTACTTGATACCAAGAGAAAGCCCATCGAATAAAGAAATGTACAGGTTGACACCTAAATAGAATGAGGAGGTGGAGATACATGTTCAGGATCTCTTAGACAAAGGATTGGTCATAGAAATCTTGAGTCCATGTGCAGTGCCAACTATATTAAGTCTATTGGACCTTGACCACGTTTTGAAGTTACTTGGTCATATTTGACCATTTTTGGGACTTTGATAGCCTGTCGAAGATGGAGCGCTAGACAAAGCAGAGATCATGGGATCTCGACCCACTTTCGGGTCTCTTTTTTGGGTTTTGGGACAATGTAATGGGAAAGGGATGTCGGCCCGTGGGTTTACCCATGTTTAGGACCACGTTTGTAATGTATAAATAAACATCTAGGCATCTAGTAGAGGAGGATTGTATCTATGTGATGTAAGCTAAGTGTTAATAGACTATGTGAGTGCTATGTGCACGACTGTAGAAGGTTTACATGTCTAAGTGCAAGTTGTTGTAGAAGTTATAGAAGGCATTGTGCTGTAAGCGCAAGGAAGAATGATCTAGTGAGATGTGCAGATCTTTTTTCCTATGCAAGGAAGGGTTTTTGGTGGCTTTGTGCCTATAACCAATTGGAGACACTAATAAAGAATAAGAGTTGGTGGACGTAGCCCCAGGGAAGGGGGTGAACCACGTAAATTTGTGTGTTATTCTTTGGATTTGACTTGATGTGTTGTCCCTGCTTTTGCAAAGTGCTTTGATATATTTAGATAGATTTAATTATGCTTGGTGCTTATTAGATATGTGTGAATGCTATATATGACATGTGAAAAGATGCTTAGTGTCAATCTACTAGATTTGATCTGTTTTGTTGTTGCTAAGTGATAAAATACCTTAGATCTAAGCAAATGTTGTGATGCTCTGTGCTACCTGCGGAGTATAATAGGGATTGAATATTGATGAATAATCAATGCTAAGTGTTCTGTAAGCGATATAATCATAGATCTGTGTCCCAACTAAGGTTGCAGACACCTAAGTCTTGCAACCACCCCTGCCTCTACCTTGGGTTAGAATTCATATTCTTCGTAGGTGTTTCCGAAAGGGCCAGTAGTTAGGGTTTTGTTGGTGCGTTGTTGTATCATTGAGCCCTGGGTCTTCCCCTGTGCCAACAAATGGTTTTGTTGCCGGGACCTGAAACTGGGATTGCTGGGAATTGAGGAAGAGGAAGCTTTGTGCAAATATTTGTCCTGAAATTGTGGAATCTCTATGCGAGGATCTGTGCCCTAGTGCGTAGTATTCCACTTGATCTGAAAATCTTTGTACTAAAGAAAGAAGGCCAGATCTGAAGAAAAGAAGTGAGATTTGAATGATTTGTGCTCTGAGAAAGGTAAAAGTGGAAGTTTCTGAAGAAAAGAGGTTATATCTGCAAAAAAGAGGTCAGATCTGTAAGCTCAGTGCTTTGATAAATGTAATAATAGTCAAAATGTTTTAGATCTGGAATTTTTTGCTCTGCAAAAGTAAAATAAGTAATTTTTTTTGTTTCTAGAGTATGGATCTAGGTATGTTTGATAGATTCCTTCCTATCTTGAAAACTAGGGCTCTGATAGATGAAAGAAATCTTGATATGAATAGATCTTATAAGTACAGTGATAG
This sequence comes from Picea mariana, assembly GCA_032191745.1. Classification (NCBI taxonomy): domain Eukaryota; kingdom Viridiplantae; phylum Streptophyta; class Pinopsida; order Pinales; family Pinaceae; genus Picea; species Picea mariana. The sequence goes on along the minus strand of JASDQU010223788.1, from coordinate 11,802 downwards.
ATATGTTATACCTATGCATAAAAAGAATGTTTGGACTAACAAATGGATTGAGGATCCTAGAAATAATTTTTTCCAGGCTAGTTACTATGATCCTAGTGCACAGTACAGAAGAGACTGGGGATTATTTAAAAGGAAGAGAGGATTAACCCTATGTTACAGTTGTAGAAGACTGGGACATCTTGCTAAGGAATTCCCTGGTGGAAGATCTAGTTGCCTATGTTGCAAAGCTTTGGACCATGAAGTATTGGATTTCCCTAGAATGATTGCTAAGCTTGAAAGAATGAATCTGAATGAAGAAAACCCTAAGGTAGCTCCAGAAATAGCCAAACCCCAGAAAGGATCCAAGAAGGTATTACTACAGATGAAAGATACCTTGAATGACCATCGACATTTTAGGTTATCAGATATCTTTAAAGAAAAATAATGCATCGAAGTAAGAATAGGGGACTTTGACATTGAATGTTTTCTTGATGAAGAAACACCAGTGAACATTATGCCAGAGAGAAATTGGGAAGCTATAGGAAGTCCTGATATGATCCATTCATTAAGAGGAATAGGGATATTCAGAGGAAAACTGGTGAACCTATATGGAAGGCTCACTCAGATATCTATGAATGTGAATGGAACTTCGACAGATGAAGATTTTGAGATTATCAATTTTATTGAGGAAAATGCCCCGTTTACTATGTTACTTGGAAAACCATGGATTGAGAGACATCAATCTATAAAGAAGGAAGAAGAAAAGTTTTTAGAACAACAGAGACAAGAGTTAACAGATTTCATGATCAGAAGGATCACGCAGTTGATTGAAGAACAGGAGAACAAATCGAAGTTATTTGACACCTGGAGCCTAGATGTCAAAGTTGCAAGAGCACTAGAGGACTCATAGAAGATTGAAGTATATGTCTCAAATATAGAAGAAGTATTACCCTTGAGTCTTAGGAGAGAATACTAGCATCATGAAGTGACTATGTCCAAGGAAAATAAGAATCAGAATGGGAAGAGAATCACCGAGACGAAGCTCATTGGAAAGAAGGTTAGGAAGCTAAGTAAAAAGAGAGCTAAGATCAATAGGCTACAATAGATCCAGAGGGAAAATCGTAGGAGGAAAACTTGCAGAAATTGAACTTTGTCGAGATATCAGACCAGTGACATAGGCCACTTCATTAAAGCGAAGCAATAAATCCATTGGAAGCCGATATAACCGTTTGACTATCGCTCTGAATGGGTCGAAAAGCATTGATGGTTCACCACTAGACTGTCAGACCGTGCCATAACAGACAGAACATGAGTTAATGATGCCTCATACCCGTTGCAAGAAGACCATTGCTAAGTTTCTTACTTAGTCCACCATGCCATGCACCGAGAATACTTTTTGCAAACTAAGAATTTTAGTTCACAGTTTGAGATTATTTTTCATTGTGATCATCGCCTTGTTCCTGTACCCTCCATTGTGGTCTCTGAATTCAATTCACAACTGATCAAATTGACCCCAAGCTTGTATGTTGGATGAGCTCAATGTCGTAGAGAAAGTAGTCGAAGAAGTTTTGATTGACTTAATTACTGAGAGAGTCATGTCGGAAAGAAGGATGTCTGTAGGTGTGCAAGCATCATCAAAAGGAGGAGTCCAAGCTTCTCCCTCACTACTCATGGAGCGGGAACTTCCAGAACCACGACAGAGACAAAAAAAAAGAACAAAGACGACATTGTGAACACCAAACTTATTCCGCGCATTTTGTTGGCTTACCTACCACCTCTCAGCAATGCCATCAACCATGACAGTGTCCCTCAAGATTTTGAGTATACTTTGATCACCGCATATCTTTCGAAAAGGATGCACGCAGTTCGTGCCGACCAAGATAATCTCGCAACATTGAAGTTTAGTGACTTAAAGCTTGGCGACCGGAATTCTTACAACATGCTTGCCCCACACAAGTATCTAACCAAGACTAATGGAAAGAATTCCAATATCATCCCACAATCATGGACCCAGAACCTTGTGCAGTCCACACTGCTCAACGTGATGAAGATTGCACACTTCGGATGAAATTAGGAGGTGAATGCATGTGTAAAGTTACTACTGTCGTGCTATCACGGCGGATACCTATGGCTGAACCGACGCATCACTATAGATCTGACCTTAATCAATCGGATGACAAGGCTTAGTATGCAAGGCCCTGACCCATAGGATTTCTACTCTGGAAAAACCTCAGATCGAGCATTAGCGCAGAGAACTGAAGCAACTTATGGCTATGTTGAGAAGGGCATGCGAGGCTAAAAGGTAGGCTCTATCTAGAGTGGCGTAGTGCACCTTTCTTGTCAGCTGATCATGGGAAAGCTAGTTCATAAGAATAGACCAACTCAAGTGACCAGATTCGTAGTCGACCTCGCAGGGAAGTGCACAAAGGGACTATAGATTAACTGGGTTCAGTACCTTGTCAATCAACTAGAGATTGATTGAAAAGAAGCACAATACCAAGGGTATGAGTTCCACTTTAGTTGGCTTCTCATACTGATCTCTTTCATTTCTTGGGAGCTACCAGAAGGTGCCACTTTCTCATATATTGAACCCTTCGAACCACTGGCCACAAAGTTCTATACGTTGTGGTACTCTAGTGACATGAACAAGCAGTGGCAGCCCAATGTCATCTTCCACACCTCTTACAACCAATTGAATATCACAGTCTATTCTACATCGTGCATCACCCCAAACACAATTTACAGCTTTAGATCCTTAATGAAATTCAGTGCAGACTGCCACTTCACCTATATTACAGTGCGCGCTGATGAGCATAAAAAGTAGCTCCAGTCATATTACAAGTTGATAGAAGATGAATTGGAGGAGATTACCAAGGAATGGTCGATGGACCTCCTTGTTCTAGTGGACTCCACAGAGATGTATGATGTGGATAGCCCTGAAACTATGCCCCACACACATGTACCAAGCAAGCCAAAGAAATATGATGTAGTGCATGATGTCTATAGCACATCAGTGAAGACCACTTAAATCTCACCTAAGCAGGGAGATGATGGTGGAGATCTAGGTGGCACATAAATAGAGAAAAACAAAGGAGTTACTCCACCTAGAGAGGAGGAGCATCCATCCAAGAAAAGGAAGGTTACCCCACCAAATCCTTCATCCCAAAAGAAATCTAAAGCCACTAGGACTACATTTAAGACTACCCTCACCCCAGATGACTTTGACTTCTTAGTCGTTGCGTTGAATGATGCTTCACTGGAGATCACAGAAAAGAAAGAAGTGAAGCAAGAGGAGGTATTTAGACGAATCAAGGGTGAAATTCAAGAGGTGCAGCAGGCACTACAATCCAGCCACATAGTTTCTATTGCACCCTCGACAAGTGGAATAGAAGAACCAGGAGATAATCCATCCCAATTGCACCAGATCACCGATAAGGTTGAAGCTCTCCTTCAAAGATCTTAGGAAGAGACAACACAAGCCACCCAAGATTTGTTGCAAGAACATGAATATCTGTTAGAACAATGCAGTAATGCAGAACGATAAAAACTAGCTCTTCAAGCAATGTGGGAGGAAGAGAAAGTAGCACTACAGCAAGACAAGGAACAATTTCTTGCAGAGAAACTTGAAGTACAGGAATGGTTTCATAGATAACTTCACTCTGTGACAGTCATCGAAGTCTATATAGAAGAATGGGTTCCACAGCAGGTGGCCCAACTAGAAGGAGTGATCCAATAGCTTTAGTAGCGCATCATAGACCTGGAACTTCGCACTGTGCCCAAGACTCCTCAAGAAATAAGAGATCTAAGAGAGGCAACTTCCCGCAACGTAGTTGACTCATTAAAATCCTTTGCCTTGGAATACAAGAAGATGAGCTCCAAAATCACTCAGATGTATGAAAACCTCATGAAAAATCCAGAGTTACAGGCATTAGAGTCGCAGCTCCAACACACAAAGCAATAAGCAGACACGTTACAAGAACAACTGAAGGCATTGTAACCAGTCGATAGAATGAAGAGGTTTCCAGATCAATGCATGACCCAATAGCAGGTAAACATGATTTAGAGTAATGTAATGGAAGTCTCTCAACTAATTCAACCAGTGCAAGAAAAGGCATGCCAACTATTCACCGAAGTTGAAAACCGAGGAGTAGAACTTGAACAGGTTGTGAGTACAATAGAACAATGCCTAGAGGGACCAGTTAGTGATGCACTCATCTAGGAGTTCACTGAACAAGATTCAGTCACACTACAACAATTTGAAGAAGCTCGAGCCAAGCTCGAGGCATTCGAGGCGGAATTTCTCAGACCAGAGTGACTCAAGACGAGTCATAGGTGAGTGTTAGGGGCCTGTTGGCCCTTGACCAAGTTTTGAAGTTACTTGGTCATATTTGACCATTTTTGGGACTTCGATGGCCTATCGAAGGTGGATCACCAAAAAAAGTAGAGATCATGGGATCTCGGCCCACTTTTAGGTTCCTTTTTTGGGTTTTGGGACAATGTAATGGGAAAGGGATGTCGGCCCGTGGGTTTACCCACGTTTAGGCCCACTTTTGTAATGTATAAATAAACATCTAGGCATCTAGTAGAGGAGGATTGTATCTATGTGATGTAAGATAAGTGCTAATAGACTATGTAAGTGATCTGTGCATGAATATAGAATGCTTACAAAGCTAAGTGCAAGTTGTTGTAGAAGTTATAGAAGGCTTTTTGTTGTAAGCGCAAGGAAGAAGGATCTAGCAAGATCAGCAGATCCTCTTTTTTATGCGAGGAAGGGTTTTTGGTGGCTTTGTGCCTATAACCGATTGGAGACACTAATAAAGAATAAGAGTTGGTGGACATATCCCTAGGGAAGGGGGTGAACCACATAAATCTGTATGTTATTCTTTGTGCTTTAACTTGATGTGTTGTCCCTACTTTTACAAAGAGCTTTGATATATTTAGATAGATTTACTTATTCTTGGTGCTTCTTACATATGTGTGAATGCTAGATATGACATGTACAAAGATTCTTAGTGCCGATATAATGAATCTAATCTATTTTGTTGTTGCTAAGTGCTAAAACACCTTGGATCTAAGCAAACGCTGTAATGCTCTATGCTATCTGTGAAGTGTAATAAGGATTGAATATTGATGAATAATTGATGCTAAGTGTTATGTAAGAAATATAATCATAGATATGTGTCCCAGCTAAGGTTGTAGACACCTAATTCTTGCAACCACCCCTGCCTCTACCTTAGGTGAGACTTCATCTTCTTCACAGGTGTTGCCGAAAGGCCCAGTAGTTAGGGTTTTGTTGGTGTGTTGTTGTAGCATTGAACCCTACGTCTACCCCTGTGCCAACAAAGTCCAAAGAAGGATGGAGGATGGAGAATGTGTATGGACTCGAGGGCCATAAAAAAGATCACCATCAGATATAGATTTCCATTACCAAGGATGGATGACTTGATGGATTTCCTGAGTGGAGCTAACTATTTTTCAAAAATAGATTTGAAAAGTGGATATCACCAGATAAGAATGAGAGAAGGTGATGAGTGGAAAACAACATTCAAGACAAATGATGGGTTATATGAACGAATTTTTATGCCATTTGGCTTAATGAATGCCCTGAGTAATTTTATGAGGTTGATGAATGAAGTGTTGAAAGACTTCATTGGAAAATCCATGATTGCATATCTAGATGATATACTGGTCTTTAGCAAAACCAAGGAGGAACACTTGATACATTTGACATTGGTGATGAGGAGGTTGCAGTAAGAGAAGTTGTTGACTAATCTGAAAAGTCCTCTTTCATGAAGACATAACTCATATATTTGGGTTTTATGATTTCTTCAAATGAACTGAAGATGGATACCAAATAGGTGAAAGAGATTAGAGAATGGCTGTCATAGAAGAATATCTTTGAGCTAAGAAGATTGCATGGATTAGCAAGTTTTTATCGTAAGTTCACCAGAAATTTGAGTGCGATTAGTGCTCAAATGATGGATACAGTGAAGAAAAGGCATAAGTCTTTCAAGTGGACAGAAGAGGCTAAGAGAAGATTCAACATATTGAAGGAGAAAATAATGGAACAAACGATTATGGTATTACTAGATTTCAGAAAGAAATTTCAAGTAAGATGTGACACAAGTGGAGTTTCAATTGGAGCGGTATTAAGTCAAGATAATAGACCTGTTGCATATTTCAACGAGAAGCTAAATGATGCTAAAAAGAAGTACTTCACATACAACAAAGATTTCCATGCCATAATTCAAGCCTTGAAGAAATGGAGGCATTATCTTGTACCGAAGGAGTTTGTTTTGTATAGCGACAATCAAGCTTTGCAATTCATAGCAAGACAAGAGAAGTTAAACTAGAGACATGCCAAGTGGATATATTTTATGAAAAAATTCACTTTTTTCATTACACATATTTCTGGTAATGCTAACAAGGTTACTATGCATTGAGCAAGAGAATTTTGTTTCTGCAGGAATTTCAAGTCAAAACCTTGGGGTTTGACCACCTTAAGGAAATGTACCAGAGTGATCCAGACTTTGGAGAAGCATATGAAGCATGTGTGAATCCTGTACTCAGAGATAGAATCCAGTGGGCCAAATATCTGATTTAGGATGGGTTGTTGTTCAAAGGATGTCAGTTGTTCATACCAAGATGATGAGGGAGAATTTTTTGAAGGAAAAGCATAGTGGAGGTATAGCCGGACATTTTGGCCATGGAAAAACATTTTCCCAATTAAACGATTTATATTATTGGCCAATTATAAGAGAAGAGGTGAAGAGATTTGTGAACAATAGTAATATTTGTTAGTATGCCAATGGGAAGAAGAATAAAACTGGGTTGTATAATCCATTTCCTATTCCAGATATGCCTTGGGATGCGATAAGCATGGATTTCATGTTGGGATTGCCAAGGAAACAAAGAGGAAGTGATTCCATATTTGTGGTGGTGGACAGATTTTCTAATATGACACACTTTATCCCATGAAATAAGACCAATGATGCAACACATGTTGCAAATTATTTTTTCAAAGAGTTTGTGAGACCCCATGGATTTCCCAGGAGTATAGTTTTAGATAGGGATACCAAATTTGTTGGTAATTTCTGGAGGACGTTGTGGAAAAATTTGGGAACAGAGCTATCTTTTAGTTCTGCATGTGATCCACAGACGGATGGACAAACCAAAATGGTGAATAAAAGATTAGGAGATTTTCTGAGGAGTTTGGTCACTGAACACCATAGTCAATGGGATCATATTCTAGCACAAGCCGAGTTTTCATATAATGACTCAGTGAACATAAGCACTGGTAAAATTCCATTTCAAATCGTTTATGGAATGAATCTGAGGGGAGTGATAGAATTGAGAGATATAAAGTAGAGAAATTTTAGGAGTGCCGAAGTCGACGATTTTGCTGCAGAGATGTAGGAACTTCATAATCAGATCAAGGAGCAGTTGAAAAAGAGAAAAAAAAAATACAAGCGCAAATTTGATCAACAAAGGAGGAAGCTCGAATTTGAAGTTGGAGATCAATTTCTACCACATCTGAGGAAAGAAAAGTTCCCGAGGGGAACATACAATAAGTTGAAGTTGAAAAAGATAGGGTTGTGTAAAATCATGAGGAGATTTGGGGAGAACGCTTATGAGTTAGAGATACTAGAAGATGTGGGTATATCGCCCATATGCAATGTTTCATACCTGTATCCATACAGGGAATATAGGACCAGAGTGTTAGGAGATTGTGGAGAGATCTATTGGAGGAAGAAAATGCCTGTAGCAGAGAAGCTGCAGATGGAAAATATCATAGATCAACGAGTTGGTAAGAAAACCATAAGGAAAACTTATTTTGAATACTCGGTGAAGTGGAAAGGACGAACAGTAGAATATGCTAGTTGGGTTGGTGAAGCGGATATCCAGAAGCATGGAATATCGGTGCAGGAGCTCATGGAAAGGAGTCCATGAATTTTTTCAGCCAAGGGAGTATGATGCAAGAGGATCGCCAGCAAAGCACAAGCATGGAAGAAAATTGGGCACACTACCGCGTATTTTGAAATTTTTTGAATTTCAAAGATCAATGTATTAATGTAATATCTGACAAATCTTTTTGAGTAATGAACATCTTTAATGATCAGAGGCTGAGACATCACGTAAGATCGATGGGGAATGTATTTTGTTTTATGAGATGGATCATAGTACAGATATGGATCTTGCACTCTTATCTGTCTGACTCGATATTTATTGTAATAAATGTTTAGTAGTTGAATGCTTTTATTTCCTATAGGATAATATAGAGTAGTTGAAATACTATATGAATGTATGCATGTTTCAGTTTAATAAATATGACAAAGGAATATTGTTCCAATGTGTGTTGTTATGCGTCTGTCTGAATGAGTTATAGGCTTTCTATTTATTTTTGATCCTCTATTATTTTCTTTTGTTCTTGTATCGATGACCACATTTGCATAGTTGAATGTATGATTCACTATGAAGAGTGAATAAGTTTCCATTGTTTCTCTTCATTGAGCAAGTGCAAGGAGTGCATAACGTCCGCAAGGAGTGCATGACCGAGTCTATTTCGACTTGAAGCTCTGGAGAGTTAGTGAGGAATTTATATGTGCAAGGAGTGCATGACAGAGTCTTCATACTCAAAAACTTAGGAGGGATAGTGTGATTTCAATCATGAGAGATAGAAGCGGTTGGAGAACAGTCGCAAGGACTGCAAAGTTATCCACCAGGGATTCAACTGTGGAAGAGGATCTATTGCAAGGTGTGCATGAACCAAGATTTCTACTAAGTGTCGAAGAGATTTTTCATAGGAACAAAGAAAAATCGAGGAAGTAAAGTTCAGTAGGGAGAAGTTGGAAATTAGACAAGGAGAGAGGTTCCCAAAGTCTCCACTGAAATCAGTGGACAAGATTTGCTCCCAGGGGAGGCTAACGATTCTAGATTGTCAGATTTGGGAGCGTTATGCAGAGGATAGCTATAAGGTGTTTAGACACTTCAGAGTTCAGAAGTTTTCAGTCTTGCCAAAAGTAGAATGATGAAGTATGAAGTCACGAATGCATCTCAGCCGTTGATTGCGGAAGGAGCACATGGTAACAGATCAAGGAATTCAGGAATTAGAAGTTTGGGGGTTCATGGATGAGAGTGCTAGAGTTTCGCAAAGTTTTGAAACCCAAACCATAGTGGGGGTGACGGATTTGAGGAGACATGTGGTGGAAGTTTGAAAACTCCGAGAAGAGCGCTTCGAGAAAAGATGAGGGAAGAATTTGGGATATCCCCAATGTTCGAATCATGACAAAATAGACCTACGGTCATAACCGTGGTCACTTGCGGGAAAAAAGGACCTGTGTGTGTGGGTAGAGTGGCTTTGGGTGCCCATAGGGACCCAAGGAGTTTCTTCGACTCGGTATTTTAAAATATCTAAGATTGGGAGGTCAAGCATCCTTATAGAGGGAAGGGGGTTTTCACCAATATCTATTTAAAGAGCATGGAGGGCCATTTTTCGATGAACGATTTTGGGAAACTCTCTTGTAAAATCTCTCTATAATATTTTTCTTTTGCATTAATAAATTCTTCCAAGTAGCCATGTTGGATGGGGATGTGGATGATTCCCCATAGGGGTTTTACCAAATCAAAATATCAGTGCGTTGACATTTGATCTGGTTGTGTGAGTGGTTATTGAAGGTGTTTGTCTTCTATTGGAATACCTGTGTTGTCGAATAATGTCCAATGAGTATGTGGGCCTTGTTTCCTTTCTATATTTTCTATATAAATATGAATCTGAGATCCAACGATTCTAATATGAATTAAAATAGGAAAGTAAATTAAACTTTGTTGGCTACTTCTATTCTAAGATGCAATCCTAGACGAAACTAATCCTATCCTGATCAGGAGAAAACTAGATAAGATTAAATATAGTTAAAGATAATACCTTTTGAATTAGAAAGAGTTCATACATTCACATGATAAGTGATTGCAATAATGTTATAAAAACACTAACAATTAGTTGTACTATGCTTTTAATAACATTAAAACTACATTCAATGGAGAAAATTATGTGTTAGGGTCCTAACCCACACATAGGTAGATCAATATATTCGGATGTAATACAGGTCAATATTAATAATGCCTTTCAATAAAATAGAATAAGGTGGATGTAAGAAGACCTAATAGAAACTTCCACTTCTAGAAGGATCTTCCTCTAGATGCTTCTCTTGATAGACATATTTAGTATAAATAAGGGTTGAGGGTATGAAAACCCTAGCTTAGAGATTATTGTAACAGAGCACTACTCGATTGGAGGTTGCCCCCTTGAAGAGGTCTGTGAACATTTCTTTCGGAATCAAAGTGTTATTTTTGTTGTTTTTCTTATATCATTTCTGTGTTATTGTGGAGATTATGCTGGATATATTACTGTTATTCTACCATTTCTAGCATTTTATTTCTGTTCTACATATTTATTATATCTGGTATCTTGCAAGTGGTATCAGAGCACTTTCCTTGGTAGAAATTGGAGTAATTTTTTTCCAGGGTAGAGATGTATTTTGGCGTCTTTAAGCCACAGAGATCTATTGTTACACACATAAACCCGTGGTTGAGGTATTTATACATGCAGGAAATACAAGTGGTTCTTAAGCGCACATCTATTGGCCACCCTTGTAACCCCTATTGGTACCTCTTCGAGTGGTAGCGCATCAGACAACACCTGTGTACAGATCGACCTAGATTTCATGAAGCCCTCTTTAGATAAACCTATCGGTCATCGGACTGCTATAGTGTCACCAAGAACAACACTCGGGAAGATACTCTCTAGTACCTGGGTAGTCGGGTAGTACGGCTAAGGGTACGGTCTATCCTCCTTCGTTAGTGCCCTGAGCTATTGGGCCGAGTACTACTATTGGACCCTGCACGTATATCAGAGAGCTATAGCATAGGGCAAACCCTTGTCTATAGAACCCTTGAATACCTAACCCTTCAGGGACAAAAACATAAACAAATTAAAACAGACCAGATCTATTGCCGTGCAATTGTGTTTGGGTTGCCAAGTAAATACACATTTCTTTTTGGTTAATAATTTGGGGATTTCATCACTGCAGTATTCTTCAGACCGAAGTATAACTCTGCAGGTGTTAAAAAAAGAAAAAAAGTTTGTAATTTTTTTCACCATTGTTTGAGACCTATTCCATTGGATTCATCTCTTCGCCCTGATCACATTCATCGATATCATTTTTCGGCAAAATTTTTTACCTCGCTCACCCATTTTCAGTTCACCCATCCTCATGGCCCATACTTGTAGCCAAGATCTAGAAACTCGCTTCAACACCTTGCAATCTGGTTTCCTTGAGACCCAAAAAGAAGTGAAACAACTGAATGCTACTGTTGCCTCCATCGATTCATCCATCAATGCAACCATAAATACAACCATGTGGTCCTCAATGGAGGAAGTCAAACAAGAACTGACCACCCAGCTTGAATCCATCTTTGCATCCATATGCACCAAACTGAAGATCCCTACAGATGACCATTTCTTTGAAGAACCTCCAAATACTGAAGGCAAACATTCATCCCATTCCCATACCTTTCAACACCAACACTTTCAACATGACATACGCCTTCCATGGGTGGATGTGACCAAATTTTATGGATCGAACCCCAATGGTTGGGTAACCCAAATGGGACATTATTTCTCTTTATACGGCATCATAGATGACTTGGCCAAACTCCGATACGGTGTTCTCCATCTAGATCAAGAACGTTGGCAACGGTGGCAATGGAGAAAAACTTCCCGTCAAGGGTATATTGCTTGGACCCAATTTGTGACTGAGCTTTATG
>JASDQU010223785.1:3085-14481 GCA_032191745.1 Picea mariana | reverse complement strand
GATTGTACGTCGTGTCAGGACAGTCAATTCATGCATTGGCTCATGATGCGACTAGCTCCAGCGAGTTGTGGCAGAGAATACTTGGACATCTTCATCACAAAGCTCTTCCAGATCTACAAAACATGGTTAAGTGGCAAGCCCTCTATTTCTCTTAGTAAAAATGAAATTTGTAAGGGATGCATGCTAGGTAAAAATATAAAGAAAGCATTTCCTAGTAGTGACCACAGAGCTCAGGGAATCTTAGATCTGGTTCATTATGATGTATGTGGTCCCATGTCATCTCCCTCACTCAGTGGTTGTTTGTATTATGTCATTTTTATTGTTGATTACTCAAGAAAATGTTGGATATATTTTCTTAAAGCTAAAAGTGACACATTTGATAAATTCAAAGAGTATAAAGCCTTTATTGAAAAGCAAACATGGAAACACATCATAATCCTTAGAACAGACAATGGAGGAGAGTTTGAATCTCTTCAGTTTGAGGATTTCTGCAAGTCAGCAAGAATCAAGAGACAATTGACCGTGCCATATAACCCTCAGCAAAATGGAGTTGCTGAGAGGAAAAACAGGACAATTTGTGAGGCAGGGAAAGCAATGATGTTTGACCAAGATCTGCCAAATTCTTTATGGGCAGAAGCTACCTCCACTAACGTGTATATTCAGAACAGGTGTCCACATGCTATCTTGAAGGACAAGACTCCTGAAGAGGTCTTCTCAGGGATCAAACCTGAAGTAGGGCATCTAAGGATATTTGGGTGTCCTCTGTATATTCATGTCCCTAAGGAAAAGAGGATAAAGATGGAACCCTCAGGCAAGAAAGGGGTTTTTGTGGGGTACAGTGAGAACTCCAAGGCTTACAAGATTTATGTACCAGGTCAGAGGCAAATAGAGGTAAGCAAAGATGTGACTTTCCATGAGGAAGCCGCATTTAAGAAATCCAGAGAGCTTCAGCGAGAATCAGAAGCGGTTCAACCAGCTTCACCCTCTTCTGAAAATGAAGAGTCAGATGATCAGAGGGAGGAACCTCATGAAGGGCCAAGTAATGAGCCCCTAGAACCTGCTGAAGTGTTAGAACGAACTCTTGAAGAACCTCCAACCAAAAGGAAGCCAGGGTGGCTTAAAGAAATAGTGCAGGAAGCAGAAAAGATAGTTGCTCCCAAAGGAACTTTCAGGGAAAGGAAGAGGCCTCATAGGTTTGGAGTCTATATTGCATTGATGAGCAGCATTAGTAATGTTGAACCTTCTTCATTTGAAGAAGAAGATAAATTACAAGTATGGAAGGATGCCATGCTTGAGGAATACAAGTCTATTATAAAGAACAATGTTTAGGACATTGTGTCGAGGCCAAAAGATAAATCAGTGGTTTCTTCCAAATGGATCTATAAGATCAAACATGCCGCTGATGAAAGTGTGGAAAAGTTCAAAGCAAGATTTGTAGCCAGAGGCTTCACTCAAAAAGAAGGAATAGACTACGAAGAGACTTTTTCCCCTGTAGCCAGGTATACCTCCATTCGAACTATTATTGCTTTAGCTTCCGTTCTTGGTTGGAAGCTACATCAGATGGATGTAAAAACAACATTCTTGAATGGAAAGATTGAACAAGAGGTCTTTGTGGAACAACCAGATGGTTTTGTACTGCATAACAAAGGCACTCATGTATGCAAGCTAAGGAAGGCCTTGTATGGTCTTAAGCAGGCTCCCAAAGTTTGGTATGACAGGATTGATGGCTTTCTTAAAAGCCTGAGATTTCAAAAAAGTGATGTTGATGCAAATATGTACTTCAAGGTAAGAGGTAACCAACCTGTTATACTAATCCTGTATGTTGATGATCTCTTTCTAACAGGAGATGAAGGGCTAATATCCTAGTTTAAGAGGGAGCTAACCTTAGAATTCGAGATGAAAGACTTAGGTTTGATGCATTACTTCCTAGGATTGGAAGTGTGGCAAAGACAAGGCAAGATATTTCTGGCACAAGGAAAATACACAGTGGATGTACTAAAGAGGTTTGGTATGATGGATTGCAAATCCATGTCTACTCCGATGGTTACCAACCTGAGGAAGCTGCATGATTCTGATACAGTTTCAGATTTGGTACATCCCACCATGTATAGGCAGCTGATTGGATCATTGATGTACATGATCCACACTAGGCCAGATATACGCAATGCAGTGATTGCAATGAGTCAATTCATGACTGAACCGAGATAGAGACACTGCGTGGCAGCAAAGCACATCTTGAGATATCTCAGAGGGACCATTACTTATGGTCTGAGATATACATCCAATGGTGGTTTATTTTTGCATGGGTATGCAGATGCTAACTGGGCAGGAAGCCCAGTGGATTGGAAGAGTACTTTCGGATACTACATCAGTTTAGGATCCGCTATGATCTCTTGGTCAAGACGAAAGCAGGGATCCATTGCACAGAGTACAGCAGAGGCTGAGTACATTGCAGCAAGGGATGCTAGCAAGGAAGCAGTATGGCTCAGAAAATTGGTTTCTGGGTTGTTTGGTGACAAGCTTGAAACGACAGTGGTTCACTGTGATAATCAAAGTTGCATAAAATTGACAGAGAACCCAGTGTTTCACGATAGATCAAAACATATTGACATGAGGTACCACTACATCCGAGACTTGGTCCAGAGAAAAACTGTAAAGTTACAGTACATAGCCACGAGCGAGCAAGTAGCTGATATCCTGACCAAGCCTTCGACCTCGAGACAGTTTGTGCAGCTGAGAGGCAAGCTTGGTGTGGCTGAGAATGACTCCCTTGCTAAGCGGGAGTGTTAAATTTGGCAGCATCGACAGTCATTCTCGAATGAGAGGCCATATGAGCCACCCTAAGGCTAGCCAGGGAGATTTGGAGAATCAACCAGTTTTGTGAGGTATTGATAAAAGCCGGGGGGAACGTACAACCTCTGTGAGTCAAACCAAAATCCAGGACGAACGAGATGCTATGTGAGTCTAATGCAAAAGTCAGGGGAAACATACAACCTCTATGAGCATAGACAGACTAGTGCAAAAGTCAGGGGGAATGTACAACCTCTGTGAGCCTAGTCAAACCTTGTGAGCCATGAGAAAAAGTCAAGGCATGTAGCAANATTTTAGAACTAAAGTGTAATGCTGAGTTGTAACTGAAGTCTCAAGTCTAGTTCTATTTTAGAACTAAAGTGTAATGTTGAGTTGTAACTAAAGTCTCAAGGCATCTAGCAAAAGTTAGGTTGAATATAAAATTCCTATGAGCTAAAAACAAACGATATTCCTAATATTGCAAATGATATAAATGTATTGATATAGTGCGTTGGCACGTGTAACATTATCCACCATGAAGATAATTTTGAATTGCCTTGTAAAGAGTCGAGTTGTAACTGAAGTCTCAAGTCTAGTTCTATTTTAGAACTAAAGTGTAATGCTGAGTTGTAACTGAAGTCTCAAGTCTAGTTCTATTTTAGAACTAAAGTCTTAAGTCTAGTTCTATTTTCGAACTAAAGTGTAATGTTGAGTTGTAACTAAAGTCTCAAGTCTTGTTCTATTTTCGAACTAAAGTATACCAGTCTCAAGTCTAGTTCTATTTTCGAACTAAAGAGTAATGTTGAGTTGTAACTGAAGTCTCAAGTCTAGTTCTATTTTCAAACTAGAGTATACTAGTCTCAAGTCTAGTTCTAAGTTCAAACTAAAGTATGAAGCTGAGTTATGATTAAAGCATGCAAACAAGTTACTATTTCGAGCCTCTCATCTTATCCTCTTCAGCCTATATAAGCAAAGGTCGACCCCTCTCTTCAACACAGTTTTGATATGCAAGTTAAGGGTGAAGCAATAGAGGCACATATCAGTGATAAAGAGGCAACATATCAGTGTTGTATATCAACAATAGAAGCAGCATATCAAAGGTGTATTTCAGCAAGGTCTCTTAGGTCTTTGTCGGGTCAGAGTCATCTTGGCAAGCTCTTTAAGAGCAGAACATTCATGGTGGATATTTGTAAGTGATCTTACATTATTAATGCAATAAAGGAATATCGTTTGTTAGGGTCTTTCTCCTTGTACAGGGTTTCCCCAGGGTATATGTGTTGTTGATGTGTATGCTTACTTATCTACATAGTTATTGCTATTCGGTTATGATTTGGTATTGTTGAAGTGTATTAAGCTGGAATCAAAGTATTGAAGAAAATAAAAGAATTAATCCGTATAAGAAATCAAGCTCATAATTTAACACTGGGGACACGTCCCCTCATCCCTATCATTCCCCCGTCTTGAAAACCTATGCAACATAGATTTGTGGTAATACATGCATGCACAGTCAGATCTAGCTCATGGTGGATTGCGGGCACATTGGTTTCTACATTGAATCCACATTTCACCTAGATGACAAGTAATACTATGTGATCATTATATTTCAACATATCGATACTCATCTTAGTTGAAACATAGTTCATTTGTTAGTTCTGACTGTTTCTATGAGCCAGGTGCTAGGAGGCCCTTCGCTTCAACCACCTAAAAGTTTGATACAAGCAACTCAAGACTATGGATTTTGAATAAGGATGGAAAATTAATAATAATAAGAGGAAAGAAACCGATTCGCTCACAAAGTCTAGTTTCGAGCTTGAGGAAACCCTAACATATTTTCCCAGAACAAGATTATTCCTTCACCAAGAACTCTTTTCGAAGTTGGTAAGCATATGAGTTCTTAGGTAAGTTCCTTTTCGACAAGCACTATGGTGAGTATATATCTTCGACATCTTCATCTTTGGTTTTATTTTTGCCTCAAGGTAGTGGTAGGTTAGCAGCTGTGCTTTTGTCTATTTTGGATTAACGATATGGACGCAGTTGTGAGACCACCAGTAAGGTGAATATTTTCTTCTTTGACCCACTAAGTTTTGATGCATTCCAATATTATCCTCATGACTTACATGCACATAAATGGCTTAAACACATACCTTTGTTTGCAGGGAGGTTGGGAGAATCAGTTGAGGATCACTTGGCTAAATTTTTGCAAGTGGTCGGCGATTTTGATGTGGACCATGAGGATGTGGTGATGAGAATGTTTGTGTCAACCCTCGAGGGATAGGCACGAGCATGGTACAAGTCCCTTCCTAATGCTTCCATTGATGGATGGGATTCCTTCTAGGAGAAATTCACTGAGAGATGGGAAAATACACAGGATATTCTCTTCTTATGCACAGTTTTTTCAATTATTAAGAAGCATGAAAGTGAAACTATTTTCCAATTTAATGCTCGTTTTTCCAAATTTTACAATCAGATTCCTTACAGAGTAAGGCCTAACAAAGATGTTGCTTTGATTTACTATCTTGAGGCATTTGATGGTATTTTTGGTGTTTTTCTCAGGAATGAAGACCCTCAAAATTTGGAGGAAGTGCAAGTTGTTGCTATCAAGTTGGAAAGAAATTGTCGTGCAGCTTGTGAACTCCCTCTGATCCATGTCCCAAACCAACCAGTGAAGGTAACTCCACTCGATGATCTTCAACCATTGGTTGTTATAAAAGTGCAAGAAATTTGTGTTAATGAAGATACAACACAACTTGCACCATAACAAGTTCCCAAAGATGAACAGGAGGGTGATAGCCCAATTTTAGATGATCCGGAACCAATAGTTACACCATTTGAGTTGTTAAGATGTGCTCGTTTAACCATAGACAATATCACAATATTGTCACCCAACCATAGGCACGTAGCCACCCCCGAGCACCATAACCTTGACAGATAGAATAATTTTGGAAGCAGTATCAGACCCAACAGATAACCAAGAGATAGTGCACCTTTCTCCAAAGGTAGCGCACCAACCAGAAAGTCCAAAAAACATAAACCAAGACCAACTCCCAGCTACAGTCGTTGCAGTTGCACTCCTCCTCTAGACTTGCACACTAATTATCTTGGGTGTGAGAGTGTGTGTCCAAATGAGCTCAAGCACCCTCTATTTACAGTGCTCTTTGTCACCTGTCCAGGCCGACTTCTTCTTTTATAGGCTAATACTTCAATATTAATTCTTGTATTGAGCCGACTTGTCTTATAGGGTTTCTACAAACTGTTTAGGGTTTCTCTAGTTTCCAGAATATTCTAATCTAGTCAGAGGTTACACATGGAGGTTGATACCTCCCGCGGCTACCATAATATCAACACTCCCTCCTAGCTAGGGAGGTATTAACAAGTAGCATTGTCATAGCGACACAGGCTATCTCATGATCACGTAGATCAAGTCACGAGCAACATCACCACTATCAGCATCATCTGATAGCATCCTGGTATCAAAAGTATATCATCAACTGCATCATCTCTCGAGGCCATACTCCATCTGAGTAATCGGGCATGATGTTGAATAAGTCATGTGTTGAACTCAGCACACTCAACAAAGTGTCACAAGGACCATTCTTCTAATCCGAACATATGTTCTAGAAGAATGACTATCCCAACAGACGTTGAATGTCCTCAATGGCTGCAAGAACCATCCTCTCCATTGTATCATCTCTAAGTCGTACTAGCATAATGTGAATGCATCATATCTATGATGTATTGGCATTATGTGGAGTACCATATACATCATTTCTAAGTCGTACTAGCATGATTTCAATGCACCATCTCTAAGCTGTACTCCCATGATGTAGATCGATGCCTCTACATCATCTCTAAGTTGTATGATCATCTCTAAGTTGTACTAGAGTCTAGCATGATGCTCTGCATCATATCTAAGTTGTACTAGCATGATGTGAGTCACCTGCATCATCTCTAAGTTGTATGATCATATCTAAGTTGTACTAGCATGATGCGACTCAAGCATAAGCATCATCTCTAAGTTTTACTAGCACGATGCATCTCAGGACATCTGTATCATATCTAAGTTGTACTAGCATGATACACATCAACAATCTGTCAACCTGGACCATTCTCCACAAGGAGAATGTTTGTCCATCAGCACTCCCTCACAACCGAGGAAGTCATCTCCTCCCTTTCAACCAAGGGGGTAATCTCCACAAGTCCCAACTTGTCCCTCAAGTATGCAAACGTTATCTTGGACAGAGGCTTTGTCAAAATATTAGTTGTTTGCTCATCAATGGAGATGTACTGGAGAATCACTTCTCCCTTCTGGACTTTATCAAGGATAAAGTAGTACTTGATCTCAATGTGCTTCAACCTATCATGGAACACGGGGTTCTCTGAAAGCTTCACACAGCTTTGATTATCACAATATATCACAGTGGAATCCAGCACCTGATCAAATAGTCCAGAAACCAGCTTACGAAGCCATACTTCTTCCGTACAAGCATCATAAGTTGCAATATATTGTGCTTCTGCAATGTTGAGTGCAACAAACTTTTGTTTCCTGTTAGCCCATGATATCATAGAAGATCCCAAACTGAAACATATACCAGAAGTACTCTTTCTGTCATCTGCACTCCCTACCCAATCTGAATCAGTAAATCGATGCAGTTGTACATCACTGTTTGAGGCATATTTCAAACCATAGTTTAATGTCCCACGAAGATATCTCAAAATATGCTTTACAGCTATCCAATGCTCATGTCTAGGTTCCACCTGGAACTGGCTCAACGTATTCACAGCAAAGCAAATGTTCGGTCGGCTATGTTGCATGAAACGCCCTACCCCCCTGTTTCCCCCTCCGAAACGAGCCGAAGCGTGGGTAAGGGTAAGGTACAACCGAGAAACGTCATCGACCGTACCGTACAACGTTTCTCGATTTGGAAACGTCGTACGATACGGCCGACAACGTTTCCCGACCGTACCAGTCCGTACGACCGGCATTTCAGCCATTCTAAGGTGTCTTAGACGCCAAATAAAAAAAATAGGGGGTCTTGGGGCCCCCAAACAGTGATTTTTAATTTTTTTTTTTCCTTTTCTAAATTCTCCAATGACAATAAAATTGACTTTCTCCCTTTTTTTTTCATTTCAAAAAGAAACTAATAGAAACCCTAAATCTCCTTCCTTTGCTATAAGAAACCACTTGTTTCACTCATTCCTCACACTTTCATTAGCAAGAGGAGCTTCCTACAGCAGTAGCAAGAAGATTGTGTGTGGTTTTCGTGAGCAGATTTCTTTTCTATTTGGTGAGCAGAGTTCTTTAATGTTTTCTTAGCAGATTTCTTTGTTCTCTTGGTGAGCATTAGCAAATTTCTATTTTGTTTGGTGAACAGATTTTCTTCTTGTTTTTGCAGCATTCATGGCTTCTCAAAGTGTTGTTTCATCTGCCCCTAGAGCTGCTGAAGTAAGCAGGCAGCAAGAATACTATCCTCTTTGGAGGCATGTTAYCAAGGTCAAGGCTATGGGTGTTGGTGGAGGTTCATGGGAATGGAGGTGCAATTTATGCAAGAAGGATAAGACCTTCAAGGGCTCTTACACAAGAGTCAAGGCTCACATTTTGCATGAAGGGAAGGGTATTRAAGGTTGTCCACATACTCTTGATCTGCAGGTGAGGGATAAATTCYAGAAAGAGCATGATGATGCTCAAAAAATTAAGGATAATAGAGCCAAGATTGCTATGCATGGCACTAGCAAGCATCCTCCTCCCTTGGGTGTTAGCAATGAGCCAAGGATTGTTCATGAAGCAAGGAAGCGAAGGGTGTTAGAGGTAGAAAACGAGATATCCAAAGGCCCTGGAGGACGAGGTGCAGCTACAGACAGCAGATTGATGAAGATGTTCAACAATCAAAAGAGAGAAGAAGCAGAGTCAAGAGTGGCAAGGGCCATATTTGCATGTGGCATCCCATTTAATGTGGTTCATGGGAATGGAGGTGCAATTTATGCAAGAAGGATAAGACCTTCAAGGGCTCTTACACAAGAGTCAAGGCTCACATTTTGCATGAAGGGAAGGGTATTATAGGTTGTCCACATACTCTTGATCTGCAGGTGAGGGATAAATTCCAGAAAGAGCATGATGATGCTCAAAAAATTAAGGATAATAGAGCCAAGATTGCTATGCATGGCACTAGCAAGCATCCTCCTCCCTTGGGTGTTAGCAATGAGCCAAGGATTGTTCATGAAGCAAGGAAGCGAAGGGTGTTAGAGGTAGAAAACGAGATATCCAAAGGCCCTGGAGGACGAGGTGCAGCTACAGACAGCAGATTGATGAAGATGTTCAACAATCAAAAGAGAGAAGAAGCAGAGTCAAGAGTGGCAAGGGCCATATTTGCATGTGGCATCCCATTTAATGTGGTTCGGGCCCCCTATTGGAAGAATATGGTGAAAGCAATTAACGAGGCTCCTCAAGGTTTCAAGGGGCCAAACTATGAAAAACTCATAACAGTGTTGCTCCAGAAAGAGAGGGCATTGATTCATGATATCCTCAAACCAGTTCATAGCTCATGGACCAGCACATGGGTTTCCATTATCTCTGATGGATGGACTGATACAACGTGGAGGCCCTTGGTTAATGTTATTGCATCATCACCAACAGGAGCGATGTTCTTAAGAGCAGAAGATTGTTCTGGTGAGGTAAAAGATAGCAAATTCATTGTTGATATTATAAATTTTTCTATTGAACAAGTTGTATAAATATTGTAACTGCAAAGAGTATTATATTTATTATTGATTTATTATTCATTAGATCAATCCCCTTTTGTGGATTGATCATGTCAAGCATTGTAATTGACCTAATCCCCCTTTGTGGATTGGTCAAACCCTAAATATATTATACAAATTGAGAAGTCGGCCCCCGGTCTAATTAAAGTGGTTTTAACCACTAAGAAGACAAGTTGGCCCTGCCCAGTGAAGAGACACCTTTCCAGCACCTGACAGTTTGTATAAATAAAGGAAGCCAACGCCTCATTTGTTCACTCACTCATTCACTCACTCGGTGCACAAGTTTGGTAGTTGTAGTTGGGAGAAGAAGGAAGAGAGAGGCGCATTCCTCAGTGGTGGATATTCTCTAGTGTTTGGTTTATTGTCTTGGCATTGTATTGGCTATCTATATTAAGGAAGTATTTGTTGGGTTTTCTCCCACATGAGGGTTTCCCAGGATAAATGTTGTGTATCTTGTGATTGTGTTTCTCTCAGTGATCCTACCTATGCTATTGTTATCTAGTAAATTCAAAAGAAACATAATAATAGCTCAAAACTTAACATGGAATCAGAGCTAAACTGAAGAGAGCATCTTTCGCTGGATAAAGAAAAACGTCACTATTGTCGTACAAGAAAATTAGGGCTTTTGTTGAAGAGGAATATCAGCGTAAAAACCATCTAGAAAAGTGCGCCCTAGCCTAGGGAACTCTTTGGCACTTTCAGCGCACTTTTTTAGTGGATAGAACTCTCGAAAAGTCAAACCCTAGTTTTGTCTAGTACTAGAAAACCAGAAGTACCAGAAGTACCAGTCCAGAATTTTGTTGGTCCAGTTTGAAGGGGAAAAAATTGGATTTTTTGAAATCTAACTACACCAGGCTACTCGCCTTAGCCAAGCACACCTCCTGGTAAGTTCAAAATTAAATTCTGAGTATTTTCAATTTTTGGTCATTTTCCTAGCTCCAGGTCAAAATGTCTGCAAGCACTAAGCTTGTTGACAAGCTAGAAGGTGTGGAAAACTTTTGTGCCTGGAAGTATAGGAGTGCACTCATTCTTGAAGAGAATGGCCTAGCAAGATTCATTAAAGAAGCAGTACCAGAACCTACCGATGCTGCAACTAAAGCAAAACAATAAAAGGATACAATTAGGGCCAAAAGAATCATTGCGGACCCTATTTAAGATCACTTGATTCCTCAAGTGGCTTCAAAGAAAACTCTAAGAGAAATGTTTGATGTCCTAACCAAATTGTGTGAAGGGAAGAACATCAATCGGAAGATAAATCTAAGAACTCAACTCAAAAGTAAAAGGATGCAGAAAGGACAAACAATTCAGGAATATTCCTCTAGAATATCACAATTCAAGGAACAGCTAGAAGCAATTGGTGATACTCTAGATGAAGACGAACTTATAATGATAGCCCTTAATGGTCTCACAAGACCTTGGGATACATTCATCCAAACTATTTGTGCCAGAAAGGAGAAATTAAACTTTGACAATCTTTGGGAAGAATGAGTTCAAGAGGAAGCAAGAGTAGCTAACCGAGAAGCATTACTATCAAGAGATGAAGATCAAGCCCTAGCTACTCATACTAAAGGAGGAAGGAAGAGGTCTTACTTCCAGAAAGAAACTCATCAACATAAGGAATCTCACCCCCAAAACAAATTCATACATAAAGAATCTCACCCTCCAAGGAGATTCCAGAAGGGTCAAAGAAGAGAAAAAGATTTCTCATCCTACCAATGTTACCATTGTGACAAGATGGGACATATTGCTAAGAATTTTCCAGCTAGACGAGAAGAATACAAGAAGAGAAACAAGAGGCACCATGCCCATACACTTGAAGATGAAGAGCCACCCACAAAGATGATAAAAGA
>JASDQU010223783.1:1832-17634 GCA_032191745.1 Picea mariana | reverse complement strand
TTGTAATTCTTCTTTGACTACCTCTTTCAACATTGGATTCATTCTTCATTGTGGTTGTCTGAGTGGTCTTATGTTATCATCTGTGTAGATATGATGAGTTCATGTATCTGGATGAATTCCCTGCATATCAGTATATTCCCAAGCAAATGCTTTATGATATTTCTTCAATAGTGCAATCAATTGTTCTTCCTGGGGTGGTTCAAAATTTGTGCCAATATTCAAATGTTTCCTAGGACTAATTTCAATTATCTTGCTTTGAGCATTTGCCATAGAAATAACTGGAAAAATGTCATTAAATGTTGAATCTAAAGAATGGATAGTGCAATTTTCTTGGAAAGTTTGTCCTAAGATTTCATCTGCAGCAATGTATTGTGTGTCTCTTAATTCTTATGAGATATTTGGTTCAAAAATGAAATAGTCTAATAGATCTTCATTATTTTCCTCCCTGAAATCAAAGGCTTGATTAATAATTAATATAGGTTGAATTACTTCTTCCTGTTGTTGATCTGTTTCATCAAGCCAAGGTAATTGATCTATTACAGAAGGTTTTTGAGACGGAGGATAAAGTGTGATTTGTTTCCTTTCAGTCCCATGTGAGATAAGCATATTCCCTGTTCTACAACCAATGAAAGCATCAACTGTGGCCAACCAAGGTCTTCCAAGGACTAATGGATGGCCTGCTAGATTAGATTTTGGTTGAAGAACTAGGAAATCTACTGGATATTTCCAAGAATCCAAAGAAACTGTGATGTCTTCCAGTATACCCTCATGAACTACTTTAGATCTATCAGCTAATTCTAAAACCGTGGTGGTTGGTCTCAGATTTTGCAAATTCAAATGTCTCATTGTTTCTAATGTCATCACATTAATAGCTGCTCCTAAGTCAATTAATGTTTTAGAGATCGAAAAATGGTTGATTGTTATGGTTACCATTGGAATTCCTGGATCAACATATTTTTTGATGGAAATGTTATTTGACATTAGGCCTGCTAGATTTCCAATTACATGAATTGTTGGTGGATCTTTCCTTATTTTGTTGGTTTTCTTTGAACACATTTCCTTAATTGCTTTTTTATAGATTGGGATATCCTTAATAGCTTGCAATAAAGGAATTTTTACATAGACATTTCTTAATTCATCTAAGACATCAAACTCAGGAAGAGATATTGGTAATTTCTCTTTGACCAACCTTTCTAGGAAAGGAGGTGTTTGGATATTTAATGTTTTTCCCTTCTGGATTTGATTGTTTGTTGATAGCTCTTCTGTGCTAGGAATCTCCTCTTGTTCAATTTTTTTTTATGTGATGACAGGAGAATCCTTTGGTAAAACTTTTCCAGACCTCAAGTGGATATTTTGAAGAGGGAGGATGGAATATGATGGTCCTTCTTCAACATTATACATAGGTTTTTCCACTTTATTATTAGGATTGGAGATTGGTTGAGATGGTAATTGAGTAGGTCTGGGTGGGGGTTGGTTAGATGGTAGCTGGAGTTGTTGTGGTTGGGTTAGTTGAGGTGCAGGTTGTGATGACTGAAAGTATGAATTTTGTGGCTGATTCTGCTGGAATTGTTGATAAGGAAAAGGCTGATATGGCTGCTGATATGACTGTTGATAAGGCTGTTGGTATGGATGTTGGTATGGCTGTTGGTATGGATGATTTCCTTGAGCATATCCTCGCCAACCTTGAGAAGGTTCATTTTGGTTCTGCTGAGGAGGCCAAGCTTGCCAAGGCATGGGTGCATTCCATGAATTTTGAATGGGAGTTTGAAAATTCTAAGGAAATTGTTGAGGAACAAAATTTTGAGACATACCTGTGAAACGTGGCTGCCAAGGCTTCCTTGGTGCTAGGTAGTAAAGAGATTCCATTCCTTGTCCTTCTTCTATGTGAGTAGCTTGTAGTTATTTTAACCTTGGACAATCATAAGTGGCATGATTATCTGTACATAATCCACAAACTTGAATTATGTTTAAAGGACATTCTCTCGGTCCATGTTTCTTTCTGCATGTAGGACACCAGATGGCTAATACTTTCTCTTGTTCTTCTTGCTTCTATTTTGCTTTCAACATGTCAAGTTGTGAACCAAATGTGTTCATAATATCAGTTTTAAAGATCTCAAATAGATTCCCTAATTCTGTTTTAGTAACACCATTGGAAATTGATTTTGTTGATTTTGTCACAATATCTCTTTGTCCTATTCCTCTTTTAGCTTTTCCTCTTGAGTATTTCTTACACAATTCAGCGATTTTTGGGAAAGGAAGGTGAGAAGTATCCCCTGCCCCCATTAAGTTAAGAGCCTCCAAGTTTTCATCTGAAATTCCCTTCAAAAAGATAGTACGGATGACATCCAAAGGGAGATTAGATTTCTTAGATTTATACATGTTGTAAAGAAATTTTTCTAGATATTCTTCTAAGCTTTCATCTTCACTTTGAGTCATTTTAAAGATATCTTCTTTAGAGTCTTTGGAATTATAATAAGGCTGATATTTAGTAAGAAATTTCTTTTTCATGTCTTCCCAGTATACTATGGTTGCTTCTCCCAAACCCATGAACCATTTCAATGCATATCCTTTCAAAGTTGTAGGAAATAAACGAAGTTTTTGAGCATCATTGGTATATCCATATGTTCTACAAACGATGTCAAATTAAAACATGAAAGAATCAAGATCTTTAGTAGTCAAACCAAAGAAATTTGGAAGAACAGAGGGAGGAATATTTTTCATTTTTATGTCATCTCCTAAAAGGGTTGGTGTGTCAACTATAGGAAATGCAAATGTAGTATGTTCTTCCTCCTCTTCTTCATCATTTCCTCTTGCCTCTTCTCGATGTGATTCTCTATCTTCTCGTTCTTTCCTTCCTCTTTCTTCATTTCTTTTCCTTTCTAGTTCCCTTTCCATTCTCTCCCTTTCTTGTCTATCAGCTTCTGACATTTCAAAGAAGTTTTCTGTTGTACAGTCTGATATCTTTGTTGGAAAAAGAGGTTGTCCTATTTGTTCATAAATAGTTTGTTTTTCTTTTTTCTTTCCTACAGAAGATATTTCTGTTTGTGTTTGTTTCTTCTCTACTTCATAAGCCAATAGAACTTGTCTTTCTATGAGAGTTAACCTTTGTCCTAAACATTTTTTTTATTCCAATTATTCTAAAGTAATCTTTCCAGCAGTTGGTGTGGTAGATTCAGTTGTAGATGTTCCTGCTCCTATAGATGGTGGATTAGTTTTGGGGGGGTTTTGTTTTAAAAATCTTCCTTTATCATCCCTAAGTTTAGACATAAAGAAACATAATTTAAAATCACTTCTATGCTATGTTTTTTTTCTTTTATGAGTATATATGTTTTTTTTATATCTCTAAATATGCCTCCCCGGCAACGGCACCAAAATGTTAAGCTCCAATCTACCCAAGTAAATTAGAGTGCAAATGATTGTCAATCCGGTGTTTGTAAGACTTAGAGGCATGTCCAAAGTATATGGATTTAGAGATAGTTTTTATCTTTAATGGAGATAAACCAAAAACCTATTCTAAGGATGAATATGAAAGAGATGCCAAGCTTCTATTCAGAAGTCATCTTCATAGATCTCATAACAGTAATCAACACTTGTTTTTCTAAAGAGTAAAAACAGTAAGCATTCAAGAGAAAGTTTTAAGACCTATCAAATGTTAGAAGAACAAAACTCTTATTCAAGAGATGCATTCATTGTCTTGTTTCATTAATTCAACAACTATCATCAAATCAAATCAAATTACTGAAAGCATAAATGATTCAAAAAGCATTCAAAATTATCTTAATGCTTGAAGTCAAACTACACATTGAGTTCTCATTCAAGAAACCGTTCACAATATGAGTAAGGCTTGAAAACATTAAGCATGTAACTGAGCTATGAAATTCATCTACCTACAGCAAGATAAAAATCATCTACAACAAGTAAGATCTAAAACATGTATTTGAAAAAGAACACAAGGAAAGAGTGTACTAGTTGGCAATGGGGGCCCTCCAATGCTTCCCGGGTACACTTTAGTTGACTTCAGCTAAGAAAGAACTCCAGTAGCATTTAAATCATCATAAGCATTCACATGAACAAAACATAGAGCTGATCTTCAAGAGTGCAAATTCTCAAGTTTCTTCATTCATATCAAGATTGTCTTACTAGTTTAAGCTTAAGAGTATTTATACATGAGTCTTAAAACCAAAAATGATAAAATGTCTCCTAAATATCATGATTAGATCCACAATATCCTAGGAGGGTCGAATTCCTCCTTTGGATCCACAATATATGGTCAAAATCCTCCGAAATCCAAAATTGTCCAAGATTTAAGGCTGAAACAGGGCATTTTCTGCTGAAGTGGCCCTGTTTGACCAGCGTTGACCGGACATATGGAAGGCTCAGATTTCAAATATGATAGCTCATTCTCCATCCTTGTACATCAGGGAACATGAACCAAGTGTTAGATTTCGCCCAGGTGTCCTGCAAGTATACAAACCACGGAGCTTTTACAGGATTTGGTCAAATCCTGTAATTTCTGGTAAATTCTCAATTTTAATGCTAAAATTTAGAAAACTCAATTCTTAAGCTAAAGAATGACAAATATACCTTGCATAGGCTGTTTCATGGAAAATGTGGAATGAAATGAAGGCAAGATGGATAAATAAAGAGGAAACAATATGGTTTATGGAAGCACAAAAATGGACTCAACAAGGGCCAAAATTGGAAAATTACAGAATACTCTAGAGGAAACTTCGCAGAAGGAAAAATCACAGGAATCGAGCTTCACTGGGATATTAGAATAATGACCTATGGCTCTTCGCCATGGCATAGAAATATAGTTGTTGGAAGCCAATATAAGCGTTCGACTTCCTCTCTGAATGGGTAGAAATGCCTTTATGGCTCACCACTATACCGTTAGATTGTGCCATATGGACAGAACATCAGTTAATGCAACCTCTTACTCGTTGCAAGCCGACCATTGCTAAGTTTCCCTACTTAGTTCGACGCACCATGCATCAAAAATTCTTTTGCTAAATGAGAATTTGATCCTGAAACTTGATATTACTTCACCTTGCCATCATTTCCTTGTTCCCATACTGTTCATCATAGTCTCTGAATTCATTTTTCACACCCAAGCTAGTTGGCCCAAGCTTGTATGTTAGACAAGCTCAGCGTTGTTGAGAAAGTAGTTGAAGAAGCTTTGATTGACTTAATGAATGAGAGAGTCATGTCAGAAAGAAGGATGTCTATAGGTGTCAAAGCATCATCAATAGGAGGATTCCAAGCGTCTCTCTCCACTGCTCGTGGAGCAGGACCTTCCAGAGCCACAACCGAGACAAGAACAAAGCACATAGACAATATTGCAAATGCCAAGTTGATCCCACGCATTCTGCGAGTTTACATACCACCTTGGAGCAGAAAGATTAATCGCGACAGTGTAACCAGAGACTTTGAGTATGCCTTGATCACCGCTTGTCTTTCGAAAGGGGTGCGCGCAATATGTGCTGATCAGGATAAGCTTGCAGCACTGAAATTCAGTAATTTTAACCTTAGAGTTGGCAAAATTTATAGCATGTTAGCTCCGCATAAGTACTTAACCAAGATCATAGGCAGAAATCCTAATATTGTCCCACAGTCCTAGACCCAGAACCTCGTGCAGTCCACACTACTCAATGTAATGAAGATCCCTCACTTTGACAGACACTAGGAATTCAACGCATGCGTCAAGTTGTTGTTGTCTTACTACCACGATGGATGTGTATGGTTGGACCACCGCATCAGTGTGGATCCGACTCTGATCAATCGGATTATAGGACTTATCATGCAAGGCCCTAACCCACAGGACTTTTACCTAGAAAATACCTCAGACCGAGCACTAGCACAATGGATAATAGAAACTTATGGAGATGTAGAGAAGGGTATGCGAGGCTACAAGGTAGCCTCTATCCAGAGTGGTGCAGTGCACCTTTCTTGTCAGCTGATCACAGAAAATTTAGTTCACAAGAACAGACCAACATAGGTGACTGGCTTCGTAGTTGACCTCGCAGAGAAGTGTGCCGACAGACTACAGATGAATTGGGCGCATTATCTTGTAAACTAGTTAGAGTTGGATTGTAGAGGAGCACAAGACCAAGGGTATGAGTTCCACTTTAGTTGGTTTCTCATACTCATCTCTTTCATCGCTTGGGAACTGCCAGAGGGAGCCACTTTTCTAGAGATCGAACCTTTCGAACTGCTATCCATGAAGTTCTGAATGTTGTGGTACTCTAGCGACATGAACAAGCAATGGTAGTCCAGTGTTGTCTTCCACGCCTATTTCTTCCACACCTATTTCAACCAAATGAAGAATGCAATTCAGTCTACACTATGAATCACTCCAAATGTACTTCATAGGTTTATATATTTGATGAAATTCAGTGCGGGACACCACTTCACCTATATTATAGCATGCGGTGATGAGCATAAACAACAGCTCCAATCCTACTACAAGTTGACAGAAGATGACTTGGAGGAGATTACCAAGGAATGGTCGGTAGACCTCCTTGTTGCAGCGGACCCCGCAGACATGTCCAACGTGGAAATCCCTGAAGCTATGCTGGATACACTTGGGCCAAGCAAGACTAAGAAGGATGACGAAGTTGAAGATGTCCCTAGCACATCCACGAAGACTACTTTGATCTCACCT
The DNA here is from genome assembly GCA_032191745.1 of Picea mariana. Lineage (NCBI taxonomy): Eukaryota > Viridiplantae > Streptophyta > Pinopsida > Pinales > Pinaceae > Picea > Picea mariana. The sequence continues at coordinate 10,970 of JASDQU010223783.1, read as the reverse complement.
GCGCAAGGAGGTGATGGTGACGAACTAGGTGGCATAAAAGTTGAGCAAAACAAAGGCGAGATTACTCCGCCTAGAGAGGAGGAGGATCCCTCCATGAAAAGAAAGATTACACCACCAAATCCCTCCTCCCGAAAGAAATCTAGGGTCACCTGGACTACGCTTAAATCTACCCTTACCCCAGATGACTTCGACTTCTTGATTGTTGCACTGAATGATGTTTCACTAGAGTTCACAGAAAAGCAAGAAGCAAAGCAGGAGGAGATATTAAACTGAAACAAGGGCGAACTCAAAGAAGTGCAGCAGGAACTCCAGTCCAGCTGAGCAGTTTCTACAACACCCTTGATAAGTGAAACATCAGGAACAGGTGATGAGCCCACTCAATTACACTAGATCATTGATCAAGTCGAAGCTCGCCTTCAACAAGCTCAAGAAGACACAACACAAGCCACCCAAGTTTTGATGCAAGAACAAAATTCACTTCTAGAACAATAGAGTGAGGCAGAATGGGAAAATATTGCCCTGAAAGAGAAGTGGGACAAGGACAAGGAATAGTTATAGTAGCACAAGGATCAGTTACTAGCAGAACAACTTGAAGTACAGGAAAGGGTTCACAAAAGCACTTCACTTTGTGATGGTCATAGAAGTGAAGATGGAGGACTGTCTCCCACAGTAGGTGACCCAACTGGAAGAAGTAATCCAACAACTCCAATAGCTCATCATAGATCTGGAGCTCCACACCATACCCAAGACCCCCCAAGAAATAAGAGATCTAAGAGAGGCAACTGCTCGAAGAGCAGTTGGTTGATTAAAAACCTTTTCCTTGGAATGCAAGCAGTTGAGAGCTAGAAGTGCCCAAACTTATGAAACCCTTGCAGAGAATCTAGAATTGTAGACATTGGAGGCACAACTCCAAGAAGAAAAGCAGCATGCAGACACGCTATAGGCACAGATAAAGAATTTGACCCCAGTCGAAATAATGAAGAGGTTTGCAGAACAATGCATAGCCCAAAAATAAGTACATAAACTGCAAAGTAAAGTGATGGAAGTCTCCCAACAACTTTAGCCAATCCAAGAAAAGGCATGCCAAATGTTCACTGAACTTGAAATCCAAGGAACTGAACTTGAACAGGTTGTCATCACTGCAGAAAAATGCCTGGAAGGACCGCTCAATGTCACAATGATCTAGGAATTCACTGAGGAAGAGGCTATCACACTACAACAGGTCGAAGCAGCTCGAGCCAAACTCGAGGCATTCGAGGTGGAATTGATTAGACCAGAGTGACTCGGGACGAGTCATAGGTGAGTGTTGGCGGCTTGTTGGCCCTTGACCAAGTTTTGAAGAATACTTGGTCATATTTGACCATTTTTGGGACTTCGACAGCTTGCCAAAGATGGAGCGCAATTTGAAGAGGAAATTGGGGAAACTAGACCTATTTTTGGGTCCCTTTAGGGTTTTGGGTTAATGTAACAGGAAATGGATGTCGGCCCGTGGGTTCACCCATGTTTAGGTCCATTTTTGTAATCTATAAATAGATACTTAGGAAATGTAAGAACGGAGAGGGTAGTACATCTATGTGATGTATAGTTGATGGCTTAGTGCTAGGAAATGGATCTGTGTGATTGGATGTATCTTGTAAATGCTCTGTGCATGATTGTAAGAAGCTTGCAAGTTGTCTTGTGTTGAAGTGAAAGGAAGAAGGATCTAGTGAGCTACATATATCTTATGTTCTATGCGAAGAAAGGATTGTTGAAGCTCTGTGATGTAACTTCTTGACTGAGATAATAAAGAAGAAGATCTTGTGGATGTAGCCCCAGGGTGGGGGTGAACCACGGTAACTTTGTGTATTGTGCTCTGTGCTTCGACCTAATGTGTTTATCTCCTTCTTGGCTAAGTAGTTGATGTGATTAAATATATTCATTTATGCTTTGTGCTTCTGAGATAGGAATGAATGTTAGATCTAATATGTAAGTTGCTTAGTGCTTGATCTGTGGAACCCGATCTATCTTGTTGTGGCTAAGTGTTGGATTATCTTAGATCTAAGTACTCACTGTGATGCTCTGTGTTATCTGTGAAGTGCTATAAGGGTTGAATATTGATGGATAAACCATGCTAGATGATTTCTAAGTGCTATAATCAAAGACCTGTGTCCCAACTAAGGTTATAGACATATGAGTCCTGCAACCACCCTTGCCTCTACCTCGGGTGAGACTTCATCTACTTCGCAGGTGTTTCTGAAAGGGCCAGTAGTTAGGGTTTTGTTGGTGCACTCTTGAGCATTGAACCCTAGGTCTGTTCATGTGACAACACTACTTCTTGAAACCATTTCCATCTTCTTGAAACTGTTTTCTTCTTCTTGATTCTTGAGTGGTTTTCCTTTTGTAAAAATTCATTTTTTCTGCTGAAATATATTATGGTAAGATCGTGGAAAAACTGGGAATTCACAGGAAAAATCATCATTTCCATTTCCCCCCTTAGAGTGCCTGTAATAATTTTTTCTGGTGGATGGATACTCGAAATTACAACAACAGAGGTCATGTGACTCAGCAGTCATTGGATCCATCTTATAAAATAAATAATGACCATTGATTAGATGATTTCCTATTGGAGTGGTCGAGGATTGAGTCCCAAATAGGGCTCCGAGGAGGAATACTCTTATCCAGTCCATCAGAGAGATACCCATCGGAGGAACAGTGTTGAAACTAAATGAGGGGACTTCGATGGGGGATACTTTGAGCTTGCACCTTGACCATTGATCTGGATCTGTAGATAAATGAGAGTTGTTGATCTGGCTGTGGTCGAAAGTGAAATTGGGCTAAGGAAAATATTACCCTATTAATGTCATCATGGGCACGTGGTGCATTTTTATTTGTCCTCATTGGCCCTGATTTGGTAGGAATGTAGGACATGTATCACCCATTTTTTTTGTTTTGACCTATGCATTCGGTGAGTTCCACATGTCCATGTGGCAACCGCTAGTTTTCCTTGATAGTGCTCTATTGGTGGGATGACATGACACCTGGTCGGGAAGTTCCAAGATTGAATATCATATTTGTACCATCTATCGGAGGCGCCCATTGGAGTGATATAGAGATACGTCTTGAGAGGGAATCTTAGCTTACATCTCGACCATTGATATGGAGCTGCAAGAGGAATTCTGATGATGCATGAGATCCGTCGATATAGCTTAAATGGGAGAATAAATTGGATAATGCATAGGAAATATAATCCTAACGCTATCCTGGACACGCTGCAACTTTTCATTTGTGCACATTGATGCTGAGGTGGGAGGAAGGCATGATACACCTATTTTCGATATATTTACCTGTGCATTTGATGGGTTCCACATATTCATGTTGCAACCATTGGTTGGCCCTAATAGTGCTCCGCTAGAAGGATGATGTGACACCTGATCGGGAGGATGCAAGATCAAATACTAGATTTGGATTGTTGATCATAGGTGTCCCATCAAATCGATTAGAAGTTATGTCACGAGGGAGAATTCAACGAGGGGATTTTGACAACCATTGATATGGAGATCAAATATTAGATTTGGACCATCTATTGGAGGTGCCCATCAAATTGATCAATATCTAGGTCCCAAAAATAACTCCAATGAGGGAAATATGATGACCATTGATCTGGAAATGAAAATGAACCAGGAGTCATTGATCTAGCTGTGACCGTAAGTGAAATTTGGCTAAGGAGAATATGTCACATTGATGCCATCTTGGACACATGGTGGATTTTTGTTTACCCATGATGGTGTTGACGTGGCCACAATTCCTGACACATGTCATCTAGATGTTATATGATTTTTGGTGGCTTTGGTGGGTTCCACATGTCCACATGGAAACCTCTGACTAACTCTAATAGGCGCTCTAGTGGCATGCAATGCATAATGATGACTTGGTACCCTAGGGGTCATGGATCAAATTTGAACTGTCGATATCTCAGGAGCATGATGGATGGTATGATGCAATTAGGGCTGTCAATTAGATGGTGCATGATTTATGGCACAATGATATCTTAACCATCGATCAAAGGTGCACCATCATAGTGCTCAAGGATTATATTCCAATGGGACTCTAATTAAGGGACTCCAATGACCATTTATTTAAATGGTTAGGCACACGATGAGATCTGGGTCATCAATCTGTCCTACATGAAAAATGTTTACTCAGTGGGGTCTCAAGAGGGACTCCGAGGAGGGGAATCAGAGCTCGTATCTCGGCTGTTGATCTGGAGCTACAAGAGGAAGTCCGACGATGCATGAAATTCATTAATATTTCATGGTTGGAAAGACTGCTAACGCTTGGATCCTATGCAGAAGTATCATGGAAATCCATTTGGATTCAATTATATTTTTATCAACTCTTGTCATTTCGACTTAGGTGTGGTACGAATTTGGATTCAACTTTTTTTAACATTCGAATTCAACTCATCTTCTCTCACAGATCATCCATGCCCCCCAATGCTGACCCAAATTACTCATGGTCGATGGCGTTTATCATTTTGGATAATTTCATTTCTTCAATAAGTAATCCCAATATTTTTTGGTGTGTTTACAAGTTAGCTTCCAAGAGTTCTTCCTATTGTTCTTGTCTTTCTGGCTAATTGGAATTTGGAGGAGGACCTTTCAAAGGGGGTTGATACTCAATGATGTCATTGAATCCCTTATATAGGAGGAATTTATACAATATATAAGGGACGATACAAATAAAATCATCATGTAACTCTACTAGTGAGAAAATCCCCCTATAACTTTACCAGGGTTTAGGATATAAATAGAGAAAATGACCTCCTAAAAGTCAATCTAGTTTCTACACTACCCCAAACATACCAAAATAGATGAACAAAAAGCAGTGGAAGATAAGGTCAATAACTGTACCTTTTATCCAACATCTGGTGATGATCTACTCAAGATCTATAGCTCCAAACGCTGCAAGTCTCCTCCCAAATATGACCTCTGATGCAGGAGCATCGCCTTCAAAGTCAAATATGCAAGCATGGAGGCAGGGACGTGACATCTCAGAAATTAACTCAAAATTAAATCGAGTTGTTGAGATATTTTTGAAAGTAGCATTTTTAAATATGTCATGTTTGTAAAGTCGTGAAGGACTGTAAGGGGTTGCATATATGGAGTATTGACTCTTATCTGGAAATAATTGTTAGTTATTGTAATAGGAAAGAGTAGGTAACTGCTAAGAGTTTGATAGGATAGGTTATAGATAGGATGATGAGATCTCGGAGAGCCAGTCCTTAGATAGTTTTGTTGTGGTTGCATTGTAAAAGTAGATGGTGAGATTATGAGATATGAATATAGAGATAAAAAAGGAAACTTAGACAAGGTTCAAGGTGTGCATAGTGTCAAAGAGTGACCAAGTGTCAAAGAACTCGAAACAGAGGAACGCCAGGTGGGAAAGAAGTATATCTTTTCAAGAAATCCTTCGATATGAGTTATCGAAATCCCAAGAACACAAGGTGTGCATGGGAAATAGAAAATCCCTTTAAGGATGAAGCTCATAAGGGATATAACTTTCACAAGTGTTGATGAGATCCAAGAGTCAAACTGGCAGGAGGAGCAAAGGTTCGAACCCATTGAACACTTAGAAAATATTCTAAGTTAGAGAGATCACAGTGGTCATTGGATCAGAGTGCAACAGATAAAAAATTGTCTAATTAGAGTAAGGTGCACGAGCCTTAGTGCTTCACACACTCAGGAAAGATAATTCACCAAGGGTTGAGAAAGGATATTTCTGAAGCCCAAAGAGTCGGAAACCCGAAGTAGAATCTTAGTCGTCTGATCGCAAGAATAGATCTGAGCTGTCAGATTGTTTGGGGTAAACTTCAAGCCTCCAATTTCCATAGTGGATCTGAACTGTTAGATATCATGAGTCCGGGAGGAGGCAAGTTTGAAACTTGAGATTTCCAAAGCACAGAGAGTCAAAGGGCCATAGCAAATTTGGACCATTGGATCTAAGAGGACATGTGTCGACAGGTCGAAAGATCTAGAGGAAAGTGAAGGTCTAAGTGTTGAAACACCTGAATCTCAAAGAGTTGAAGAGCTGAGAGTTTCCAATATATAAGTGGACACTTGTCAACAAATCATGAGCTCCGTGTAAAGTTGTTGTGGAGTTTCAATTGAGAACTGAGATTTTCGAACCTTGAAGCCCCAAAGTGATTCAGAGATGTCAGATCTAGGGGATATGTGGCATAGATCCATGCACTCCAGGTAAATTCCCGAAGTAATCCTTGATCTTTATATCATGAGGACATGCGAAATAAATCCGCATACTTCGCGGGGAGAGAAAAGTTGAGATTTGAAAATTCCAAAGTCCGGATACGCGAAGGGATCACAACCGCTCATCTGAAGAGGACACATGTCAGTGGATTAGAGTCTTTGGATAAAATCAAAAAAAGGAAAGGGTTGAAGTTTGAGAAATCTAGAGTCTGGAGTTCCAAAGTTATCAAAACCATTGATTTCATGGGATAGGTGTCCGCAGATTGTTAGCTCTAGAGGATTGGAGTACGAACGAGAGATGGGCTTGAGATTTCAAAACCCCAAAGTCTGGAATTGCAAAGAGATCACATCCATTGATATTGAATGAATAGATATGGCCCATGGATTTGTAAGATGAGCATCTTAACCGTCAGTTCAAGCAGTATCATCAAGATCACGAGATCAATGATCCCATAGCATTGCAGAGATAGGAGTTGCGCAGATTTTAAAATATTGAGGGTAGGACGCAATCCAAACCATGGTTTATGTAGGAGGACACATGGAGGCTAAAAGAGAATTGCGGGCCCAAAAGTATTTTGACTTCAAACCACTTGTGGACACACTCTAATTCATGTGTTCATATCCCAAGGTCATATCACGAGAGGGCTTATCCGAAAAGGAGCTAACTCCCAACACTCTGAGATTTCATAGGAAAGTGAAAGGGAAGGTTGCTGGTGCCATTTAAACCTGCACCAACAAGACAAAAGGGCCTGTGTGTAGACACAGAACGAGACCATTGAGGTTTCAGAGAGTCATTCGACTTGCAAATAAGATATCCTTTGACTGGGAGGTCATGTAGCCCTATGGAGGAGTAGGGGGGCTGCATTAGGTTGTATCAGAGATGATATTGAGTTTATTTGTAGACAAAAGACAAAGGAGAAAGGAGAAAAATTAGTATCGTTAGTGGTATCAAGAAAATTTGATTTATGTTTGTAGGTGACGCAGTGGAATCATGCCACCCAGGAGGTGTAGAGAGAATGCAGAAATGGAAGAAGAAATGAGGCAACTATGAATGAGACTGGATGCCATGGAAACAACGTAGAGAAGAGCACCAGACATTGGAGATATCACTGAAGATAAGAGCGAAGAAGAAGAGGTCGAAGAAAATGTAGCATAGGATGCTACACAAGATCACTTAATAAAAGTTGTTTCAAAGATAGGCACTAGAGAAAGAATAGAGGTACCGATGTTTGAATGCAATTTATAAGTTGAAGAATTGTTAGATTGGGTACATGCTATGGACAAATAATTCGATTATGAAGATGTCGAAGAAGATAAGATGGTGTAGCATGCAGTGACAAGACTAAAAGGTCATGTAGCGCTATGGTGGGATGAACTGCAAGCCAAACGCAGGAGCAATGGTAAGCAGAAAATTAAAAGTTGGATAGGATGGTAGCTAAGATGAAAGAAAAATTTATCCTGAAGGACTATCAAATCAATCTATTCAGGATATTGAAGAACCTCAGGCAGAAAATCTTATCAGTGAAGGAGTACACAGAGGAATTTTATAGACTGAACATCAGGGCTAGACAGAAAGAGAATGAAGATGAAAAAAAATCCAGATACATCAATGGGTTGAGATATGAAATATAAGAGGAAATTAGCATGATTTCTGTTAGTAAAGTTGAGGATGCTTATCAAGAAGCCTTGAAATCTGAAGAGAAATTGGCCAAGAAACAAAGCCAATGAAATAGAGGAGGAAATTCAAGCAGAGGTTAAGGAAACAACTGAGAGAAGTTCCAGAAACCGAAGCATGGAGTTGAAAAACAACATAGTCACCATGAGAAAGGTGGAAGTTCTAAAGAAGGACAACAAGGAGGAATAATTTCATTTTCCAGAGGATGAGGAAGAGCCAAAGTAAGCGTAGTTAAATGTTATACCTGTGGAAAATAAGGACACAAGTCTTGGGAATGTCCCAAGAGAAAGAAAGAAGGAGGAGGTGAAGCACACGTTGCTGAAGCCCAGAAACATGTGGAAGTAGAGGCAACAGAACGAGGAAGGAACCTCATGATGAGGATGATTCTTCTTAAACCAGAGAAGGAACTAGAGGAATCAGTTCAGTGAACATGCTTGTTCGGAACTGCTTGCAAGGCGAAAGCCAGAGTTTTCAAGGTGATCATAGACAGTGGGATCATTGAGAATCTAGTATCCATAGAGATGGTGGAGAAAATGGAGTTGAAGAAAACTACACATCCAAACCCATACAAGGTATCATGGTTGCAGAAAGGACATCAAGTAATGGTAAGTCAACAATGCCAAATTGAATTTAAAATAGGAGGTTATAGGGATGGAATATTATGTGATGTAATTCCTATGGATGTCTGTCATATTTTATTGGGGAGACCATGGCAGTTTGACCAAAAAGTTATTCATGATTTAAGGAAGAATACTTATACCCTAGAAAAGAATGGTAGAACACATATGTTGTTACCAATAGAAGACAAAGAGAAAAAGAGGGAAGCTAGCTCAAGTATAATTCTCGTGAATGGGAAGGAACTCTTGAATGAAGTCAAGAAGGAGAAATAAATGCAATTTGTTGTAGTGGGGAAGCCTAGAGTTATCCTTACAAATAATTCTATGGAAGATTTGCATGTAGAAATCCAGGAACTGTTAGAAAACTTTGCTGACGCAGTAGTGGATGAGTTACCTCACTCATTTCCACCCATTAGGAGTATAACCCATCATATTGACCTTCTCTAGGAGATAGTTTACCAAACAAGGAATTTTATGGTTTGACACCTTGAGAGAATGAGGAAGTCAAAAATCAAGTCCAAGAGTTGTTGGATAAAGGTTTAGTCAGGGAAAGCCTAAGCCCATGTGAAATACCAACTATGTTAAGTCCAAAGAAATATGGAGG
>JASDQU010223780.1:4164-17525 GCA_032191745.1 Picea mariana | reverse complement strand
TATCATTGGTTGAATCATAACTTCAAGATTGGAGGTTGGATAGCCAAGGGCCTATTGATTTGGTGTTATCGCTTCTTTGTGAAATTGAGTCCATGTCAACTTTCAAGACATGGGTTTTTGAGTTGACTCAACTCCTATTGATCATATTCTTGGCCTCTATACACCTATAGAAAAACAGATGCCATCTATCAAAGTCAAGTCCAATGATGATGATGATGATGATGATGATGATAATGGTTATTAACGTTCATTGAGACCAACATTGGTCTATCGGACTTTAGAAAAAAGGTAAGGAATTACTTGGTTTACTTTAGAATTTTATTTCTATGCTCGAAAAGATTTAAGATAAGCATTCTTAAATCACCAATTTTTTGATGAGTTAAAAGCCTATGAAAGTTGACGTGGATTCATAGCTAACTAGGACATCAACACTTCCTACAAATATTGCAAAACTGGCCATGCAACTCATATAATCTTGAGTTCACATTCACTATAACTCAAGATTAAACCTCTTAACCTAGATATCTTCCCATTATTTTATCTTCAAATAGCCCCTCCAAATATTGGATAGAATATCTGAAACTATCTAAATATCTAGGCAATGATGATCAATAAACCAAAACAAGAAACATAAAACAATAAATGTTGCAAGTTAATTTCCTTTTATCTATTATATTTGTCAAGAGTTGGAGATGGACCATGGGATGCAACGCAACAATTTGATGATCATATCCCCAATCAAGCACTTGATTATTTTTCAGTTTGTGAACTTTACAAATATCATGTCCCAAAGTGTGGTTGTTCCTAAGAAAGAGGCAGTGCTTGCACATAAAGTGCTCATGGAGATTACACTTCAATACAAAGCCACACAGGACCTTCAACTTTTGGGTTGCTGTGAAGGAAAGGATCCAGAAGTATATCCACCGTCTCCTTCACTTCTAATGATTCAACATGACACTACTACCAACATATCTTTACTCTACACGTTTCCATTATCTCAAGGCATGACACATGCACCATGCTACAAAGATCATCTCTAAAATTGTTCAGTGAGAAATGATTGAGAGAGATACTAGTCACTTCCATGATTTCAAGAATGGGTAGTGTTCTTGTGGGGATTATTGGTGAGATGAGTGAGACTACTAGTAAGCATAAGATTTACCTTCATCAGTCCTACATTGCTGGTTGGCACTTCTGAACTATCCTGGTCAATAAATTAAGTTATGGTACTTCATTTTCAGTCCTACATTGCTGGGTTGACACTTTTGAACTATCCCGGTCAATAAATTAAGTTATGGATACTTCATTTTCATGGCATTTTCCATCTATTAATGTCTGTCTCCTACTTAATTCATGTATAAAAAATCAGCAAAGGAAAAAGTTTGTGACGCTACAATATATCTTGGACAATAGCATTTTTCATAGGTGATTAAATGCATAAATTTCCAGCCAACTCTAGGTTATGAGCTTATGTGCTTGTTCAAATATGATTTTTATTCTCATACTTTATTGACATATTTGATTGGGGGCAAAAAGGTTATTTGTTGGAGCTTCTTGAGGGAGTATTGGATATTTCAGGTCTTGATGATTCCTACACCATCCCTATCCACCATTGGATAGAACAATCATGCAGTGGAATATGCCTTGGTGTGACTTCACTGATTTTCAAGAGTTAATTTCCATTCTCAACCATTCCATGATGGATTTTCTGGCATATATTCAGTTGGTTTTTGGCGTGGCTTTGTTTTGGTTCCTCACCAAATACAAGGAAATACCTCAGGGAATACCTCATGGCATTAATGAGATGATTCGATTGTTGCATTGGATTTATTATTTCACCTAGCATGTTCATCTTCATCTGTTAGAGTAGGGTAGGATAAATAAGCTTGAATTTGGGAGCCTTGGGTTTATTTTCCTTGTTCCCTTTGGAATGATGGTTTGTGTCTTTTCTTTGTAAAGCCAATTTTGAGAATTTTATAGTATGGGTAAGAACTTTGGACTGTATGTGGGGTTATGGGATGTAAATGTGGATCCATCCTACCACACATTTTTGCTCACTTTCTTGGCAGTTTCTTAGCAGGTACAACAGAGATTTCTGGATTTTTTTGCACTATTTGAAGAGAGAAATACCCCCTATGGAGCTAGGTATTACCCATAAAATTGCATGTAGAATTCGAGATTCCCAAGAGGCATGCTATCCCAGTTTGCACAATGAATCTCAGATGATTTCAATTCAGGTTTGCAAAGGCAGATTTGAGTGATGAATAGTCTAGCCTAAGGTATATTTTCATCATCCTAGATCCTGGGAGAAGCTTTGTAGAAAAGAATGAAAGGGATGTCTGGGCATGTTAGTCAGTAGAAAGGAGCTCTATTAAGCACTATTTCAGCCCTTAAAACTCAGGCAGTCAAATTAAACTCAGGCAGTCAAATTATTAGTTTAGGAATGAAGAAACAAATGGTGCAACTTGTGAATATAGTCTTATGATGAAGAACTTCTTTGCATCAGCTTGCAAGGAGACATCATTTGTAAATCACAACATCATTTGTAAATCCAAGCCAGAACTTTGAACTATAGTCACAAGATCCAGCAACTGAATCTAAGCTTGCTCATTACATGCCCAGTTGATTACCCCATTCGAGCTGATGAAGAATTGATATTTGACTAAGGAAAGAAGATATACTGGATATAACCTCTTTGGCTAAAGTGTTGCACTCAAGACCTTGCATATTTCTAATATGGTTAGGTTTTTGACTTCGCAATATGCCACTATAAGCAAAGTATTGGCTAGTTTGTTATTGAGGATGACAGAGAGAAAGAGTATGAGGTTAATGAAAAATTTCAGGCCTGTAGCAACAACCTTTTTGTTATCCTGTAGAGCAATTTCATTCTAGACAGATAGAGGAGATTATCTAAGGATATTTTTGAGACAACCTGGTATGAAAAATAGAAAGTTGAAGACCATACTTATGAAAGTGAAATTGTTAATCTTAAACACGACTAGATCACCCTATAGGCTTGCTGAAAATTTTATTTAGATTTTTTTCTCAAGTTTAGTGCATTTCCAACACTCAAGTTAGTTCAGAAATTTAATTTTGCAGCGAACATATTGACCCAGGATCCTTGAATTTTGATTATAAACTAGGTTACAACCATTTCTTTGTTTGTTGGAAATTCAAAACTTAAAATTTCTGATTGTTTCATAGATTTCATCAATTTTTCCAATTCAGAAATTTATTTTCAGCATTGCATTTGCCTAGAAAACTTATTTCTTGCATTGTAATTAGGAAAAGTCTCAATTCCAACATTCTGGAAATTGCACGTTATTCTTTATGTTAAACTAATTGCTATTTACAKAAATTAATTTATTGCAGCAAATTCAATTTCCGGAATTCTTTGAGGTCTGAAATTTGCATTTTTAGATCATAATTTAGCCTCAATTCACAAGGACAATATTCTGGAATTTGCATTTGAAAGTTTCATTGAAAAAATTCTGCATTTTGCATTCAAATATGAATGCAGAAATTTACTTCCAAAATTGCATTTGAGCATTGCACTTTGATTTACTTTACTTTCCTTGCTCAATTCCTTAGTATATTTGTAAAATTTGAAACATAAATTCATTACAAGATCACTAAACTTTCAGATCTAAAACAAGTTAAGAACCTACTGCACACTATCTTAAATAAGACTTGGAACTTGGTTTGGAACCTTCACATACACCTTAATCAAAAACACCTTTACCAGATTTTAAACTAAACACATTGGTCCACATACCCTACATTGACACACTTGAACTAATTGGACTTAGATTTTTTCATAGGGACACTCCCCTTGAGTTGGGATAGAACCAACCTAAAGAGAGAGGAAGTGCTACAGTGGCGACAATGGGTAGCCTTAGTTACACAAACTAGCACCTTGTGCTTGGGACTTTTATACATTAGGGGTGCTAGATATTGTTGTAACATGACCATTACTATGAAATTTAGATACAAGAGTTTCATGATCTAAAGTTGGGACTTATGACAATGGATGAATATTCTTGGAATTGCTAGTATGTTAAGTACATCAAAGAAAAGAAAATTAAGACACTACTTTCTGAGTGGTCTCCCTTCCATTTACAAGGACCAGATTCATTTTGATGAATCCAAGACACTTAAGGAAGCAATATTGAAGGCCAAATGTTTGTATGAATAGAGCAAAGGAAAAACGATTTTTCAGAAGGTTTGGAAAGAGAAGAAAGGGGATAAGCAAGAACAAAGGAAGAAAGGTTTAGAAACAATGCCAACGTTTTCTAGCAAAATCAACCAGCACATAGAGGGACGAAGGTAGCTAAATATTTCGACAAAAGAGCGAGGCAACCAATCAAATGTTGGGGTTGTGGAGATAATATATGTATAAAGATTGTCCACATCACCGAGATAAAATGAGAAATGTTCATAACTTCCAAGAAGCTACTATGGTGAATGAAGTGGTGTAGAACATTCCTTGAATATCTGCAGCATTGGATGATTGCTAAGCAGACCATCAATCAAATATGATCGGAGTTCAAGGTAAAATTGAAATGCCATCTTTGACATTTTTATTTGATCTTGGGTAAATTCATAGTTTTTTTACTCCTAAGCTTGTTGATAGCTTCATTCTCAAGTGGAGTAAGCACAATAATACTCAGTGGGTTTAGTTAGCTACTGAAACCAAGAGGAAGATTAATGAGATGGTGAAGGACTTTCCAGTAGAGCTGAATCGACTCCTTTCTCTCGCATATATAAATATTTTACCACTTGGATGCTATGATGTTATTATTTGAATGGATTGGTTGGAGCTACACCACACCATTCTTTATTGCTACAACAAAACATTTAGTTGTTTTGAAGGGGAAGCAACTGAACGATAGTAAAAGGTATTCCAAGGCCGATAACTATAAGGCATATTTCAACATTACAACTAAAAAAGTGTCTTTGGAAAGGGTGCCCATTGTATGCAGCTCATGCAGTGTAACCACAAAAGACAAAGGCCCAAGTCTTGTTGATTTTCCAGTGCTGATAAAGTTATTTGTTGGAGTTGCTTGAGGGAATATTGGATATTTTAGGCCTTGATGATTCCTACACCATCCATATCCAACATTGGATAGAACAATCATGAAGTGGAATATACCTTCCTTGGTGTGAATTCATTGATTTTCAAGAGTTCATTTCCATTCTCAGCCATTCCATAATGGAGTTTCCTGCATATATTCAATTGGTTGGTTTTTGATGTGGGTTTGTTTTGGTTCATCCCCAAACAAGGGAAGACCTAGTGGCATTGATGAGATGATTCGATGGTTGCATTGGATTTATTATTTCACCTAGCATGTTCATCTTCATATGTTAGAGTTGAGTAGGATGAATAAGTTTGAATTTGGGAGCATTTGGTTTATTTTCCTTGTTCCCTTTGGCATCATGGTTTGTGCCTTTTCTTTATAAAGCCAATTTTGAGAATTTTATAGTATGGGTAAGAAATTTGGACTGTGTGTGGGGTTATGGGATGTGAATGTGGATCCATCCTACCAACATTTGTTTGCTCACTTTCTTGGAAGTTTCTTAGCTGTTAAAATAGATATTTCTGGATCTCTCTTGCACTCCTTGAAGAGAGTAAGACCCCCTATGGAGCTAGGTATTACCCCTCAAATTGCATGTACAATTTGAGATTACCATGAGGCATGCTAGCTTAGTTTTCATGATGAATCTCAAATGGTATCAATTTAGGTTTGCAGAGGAAGATTTGAGTGATGAATAGTCTATCCTGAGGTATCTTTTCATCAACCCATCATCCTAAATTTTGGGAGAATTTTTGCAGAAAAGAATGAAAGGGGTGTCTGGGCATGTTAGTCAGTAGCAAGGAGATCTATTAGGCATTGTTTCATCCCTTAACACTCATGTAATCAAATTATTAGTTTAGACATCAAGCAACAAATGGTGCAAATTGTGAATATAACCTTCTGATGAAGAACTTCTTTGCACCAACTTGCAAGGAGATATCATTTGTGAATCCAAGTCAGAAATTTTAACTATAGTCACAAGATCCAACAACTGAATCTAAGCTTGCTCATTAAATTCCCATGCCCAACTGATTATCCCATTCGAGATGATGAGGAATTGATATTTGAGTAAGGAAAGACGATGTAATGGATATAACCTCTTTGGCTACAGTGTTGCACTCAAGACCTTGCATATTTCTAACAAGGTTAGGTTTTTGACTTGGCAATATGCCATTGTTAGAAAAATATTGGGTAGTTTGTTATTGAGGATGGTAGAGAGAAAGAGCATGAGGTTAATGAAAAATTCCAGGCCTGTAGCAGTAGCCTTTTTGTTATCATGTAGAGAAATTTCATTCTAGACAGATTGAGGAGATTATCTAAGGATATTGTTTAGGTCAACCTGGTATGAGAAATAGAAAGTTGAAGACCATACTTATGAAAGTGAATTGGTGAAGTACTGGAAATCATAAATTAATCATGCTTTAGAAGATTGATCTAATGATACCAAGTGCAATTTCACTAGAGTAGAGCGATCCTATATAATTTCATCAATAGAGATATTTCCAGATCTCAGGAAGGATGGATGAAAATTAAATTTTTGTGGGGTTAAATTATTAAATTGTTATGGGGGTCCTTGTTATTTCATCCAAGACAAAATTTATTCTGCTTCCTCTTATTCACTTGCCATTGTACCAACCTCAGATTGTTGGGAATTGTTTTCCTCCCTCCTGCAATAAAAGAAGGCATTGGTATTCAACATTGACTATGTTCTATATTTTAACTACTTGAACATGAAAGCAAAAAGTATATCTCAGCTCATAGCCTCATACATGAATGGGTAAACTATTGTTCAACATCCCAAGCAAGTGGGGAAGCAAGGTCAACATTAATATACAACATATTCCATATGGATCTATTTTGAACTTAGCAAGATCAAATCCTGCATTTCTGCAAAACAATAATGCACAACCCTCTCTTTATCAAACATTTTCCCCAAATTCCCAAATAAAGAGAGAGAGTTCCAAAGAATGTACCACAAGTGGTATGGATCTATAAAGTCTCTGCCACATATATTCTCACTGGTTATATACAAATTTATTTTGATAATACTTATTAACTGCCAAAACAACCTATCCTTACACTAACTAAAAGAATTGATGATAAATAATGATTCTATCATTAACCTGACTTAATTCTTTCAAAGTAGAGAACCAGATAAATGTGATCACCAAAATAGTTTAATTAAAGATTTGTCCATTGTAAAATTTATCATACTTGGGGCTTAAAGCAAACTAAAAAATCTCACACTCTAGTATCTAGGCGAGCTGTAGAAAAAAAAAATGTAGGAAGAATCATATAGCTTCTCAGTTCTCACTGCCTAGTACAAATTATTTTTTTATAATACTTATCAATTGCCAAAACAACCTATACTTAAAATAAATAAAGGAATTTATGAGTAGTAATGATTATATCATTAACCTAACATGACCTAACTCTCTCAAAGTAGCATTAGATTAAAGGATTGTCCATTCTAAACTTTATCAGAGTTGGGGTTTAAAACAATGTACACAAGCTCAAAAATAGTATGGGAGGGATGGCCACAAATGCTAACACAGAAGAAAAAAACATTATCCCTTATACCATAGGAAACGATAAATATGCATTATATAATAATAACAAAAAGAACATAATAAACAAAATCCACTGTGTCACAAATAACGAAGCAAAGTGACATTATTATGAATATGAGGTAGAAAAATAAAGAGGAATTGTGGAAGGAAAAACACAGTATTACAAATCCGAGGTAGATTAATAATAAGAAGCATTGCAGAAGCAAAGTCAATGCCTAGCAGTATTGAAGGAAAACATGAGACAAGGATTGATGTGCAGAATGGCGACATATTTGTCAGCAGTTTGGCACTAATGGTCTAGTCTATACAAGGATATATGTGTCGGTCTACAAACATGGAGCGATAACCTAGAATTTTTTACAATAGGGTTGGCTGATGGCTCTCTCAACAACCGAAATATTTCTCCCTCAGCAGTGGAAACATTTTCCAATAATTTTTGTTTGGAAAATGGGTGCAAGGGTGAAGAAGAATTGATGGTTGATTGTTCACATCACAACAATGGAAAGAGGGTAATTCCATTTGTCAGACATGGCTTGCTATAACATGAATTTCTAAAGGCATTATGCTTTTGTTTGATGGTTGCAGACAATGGGTGTGAGAACATAGAAATAATTCTAATGTAAAGATCTTATGAGACCTGAAAATAAAAAAATAAACTACACTATCATGCTAACTAAAGAAACTGAAATATCAATTGGTACTTGAAACAACAACCTTTCGAACTTCTTCATGGAAGTAAAATTTCAGAAGAGGAACTAGTGTATGTGCAACCTGTATTCAACATCTTGAATTATGGCTATAATAAACATATACATCTACTAGAAAAGTTCTTAACCTATCACTAGAAACAACTATCAAAAAGACTGAATTCAAAGGGTAGCACCATAACTAACATGATCAATCCAAGGACAGAAGCCTTCCTTTAACTCATCAGCATAGCAACATGGCATGTACTTGTCCTCCAATACAATTTTCTTGATAATAAAGATGAGAAAGCATAGTGTTCGAGATTATATTAATGTCCACCATATTCAAGGGTTAAATCTGTTCCATAACATTGACTGTATAATCAAAATAGCAAACAAGCCCAAATAATACCATATATAAAACAAGATGATGAAATAAAAATGAACATACAACAATCAAACTGTTTTTTATATAGTAATTAATCTATACTCTCAATGCAGCAAAAGAAGTGGCAATAGTATGTGAATTTTTAAATAAACTGATAAAGCACATGACACAAGACACTGGAAAAGAAAGTAGAATGCATTATATGTACATTTTTAAAAGAAACTAACAACACATTGAGTCAAAGAAAATAAAGTTGGAGGAAGCCAAGGGCTTGTAATACTAATTGCAAAACTGTTGTCCTTAAATTATATTTTTTAAGGTCTCATATAACCATGCTGAGTTTTGATCTTGTAAGATTGGTAATGTACAATATTGTAGTTCAATTTCTAGGAATTTGTAAATTTACAATTGACATTGTGTCTACGACTCTCTTAGCCTTATGTGACCTCATTATAAGATAATATAAGGGTCCAAAGCATGTTTAGCCTAAATGTTTGAATTTCTGGTTTGAGATTTAGCCAAACAAATTCTTTTCTAGCAACTCTTTGAGGTTTAGGTTAGTCTTAAGCAAACAATCTAATAAAAAGAAAAAGATCAATTAACTGTTAATACCAATCAACACTAATGGAATTTAAAAATTATATACTACACTACTTGAACTAAAAACCCAACTATGAGTTTGAGTTTCTTCATATTTTGTTGCTCATGGGAAACCTTGGAGGAAACCAAATTTTATGAAGCATTGTGTTGATATTGATTCTGGGATAAGAACTATAACCTATAGTATGATCAACAAAATAAATAAAAAACAAAGTGTACCTAAAAAAAAATGACATGAATTTGGTTAAATATGTTTCCTTTTTCCTGTCCAATGAAACATTATATTTATTTAAAAAATGAAGCATGTGAAAGATAGGCCTAGGCCACCACTACAAGGAAAAATCTGAGGTAATTTAATATACCCCTCTATCTCCTAGATCCTCAATAACTACTAGCTGGAACATAATGTTTTATAGAAATACCCAAAAAAGTAGTTCCATAACCTTGCATATAAAGCTCTTGAATTTTTTCTTGATCTAAATACACTAAAGAAATCAAAACCAACATACATTGATTGTTTCGCATGCCTCAAAATGGAATCCCTTGCAGTAAATCATTAAAATTCTACATCAAATTGAAGTTATTCTGCACTATCTTAAATTGTGTGTGTCTAAGTATAATCATTGAATTTGAAACCAAGAGGAGTCTTGTAGCACATAGAAATCCATGGAAAATATCACTATTACAACATGATATGATTGAATGGGAAAATGCGATAGCTCCTTTGGACTAAACTTATCAAAGCATCTTCTTCACATTTTTGTTTTTTTTAAAGTTTAAAAATTTGCAAAATAAAAAAAATAAATGTCAAAACTATATATGATAATAAAAAATAATTGATGCACTATGAGAAGGTATATGAAACAATATATTAATAATGAATCCAATACTAGGATCCTAGTTTTCTATCCAAGGTTGCTAGATCAAAGTAAAACAATGTTCATCCATACAAAATACATTCCGGACAGCCTTAGAACAATTTTGGCAATAATGGTTTTTTTAGTAGAGTTTCGTGAAAGTAGTCTTAACGAGTGCAGAAGATATGACCAACGTTCTAGGGCAGAGTGTAGCTAAATTTTGTGTTCTATGCATAGTTGATACCTCAGCAATAGGGATTTTAACTTAATAAAACATATTTTCATGGAGCGAAAAAAAGGAGGGCATCATACGCGATTTATACTAGATGGGAGGGAGATATTGTTACCAAAAATTCCCTTGTTCTTTGCAAATAGGGCGAACGGAAGAGCGTAGCTGCCCATACCAAGAATTTGGGGCAAATTAAACCATAAAACCTGATCTATACCAAATTGGAGAGCGAAGTTGCTACCAAAAATTCCCATATTTATGAAAATTGGGCGAATGGAAGCTTGCAACTCCAAATTTCAAGGGCTAAATATATATTTTTTTCTATATCACTCATCAAAACCTAGGCTAACCCTCTATATGATTTTCATTTGAAAATAAATTCCGGGCGAATAATACAAGTTTAAAAAAACCACTATAATTCAAAAAAATCGCCCAATAAAAATTTGGGAACCCCTTAATTTTGCCCATGAGCGAAATTTCGCCCCTAAAATATTCCTTGATCCAAAGGGTGACACTTTGAAACAACGTGTCATTTTGGAATGAAACATTGCACCCCTTCATTTAATTAACACAAATGGTTACTTTTATTAATTAATTTTCATACACCAATTTAGACAACGATTTTCATATGAATATTCTGGAGTGATGGAAATGAATTTTAAAATTCTACGACATGGGGTTTTTGCAGAACATGCCCAATTAGCCGACACATAAGAAATTTCCCCAGAAAGTGTGCGAGGTGGCCGATACAGGTGGTTCTTTGAAGACAACTTGCCCATATTTTCCTTTCGTCGTCGGATGCCAGTTTGGCTTCAGTACATATTACCTTTTCATGAATGTCTAAATCGACCTCCACATATCTACTTTGTTGGTGATTATTTAAACTCGTAAACATTTTACTTGATGGTTTTATTAAAATCGGTTCCCTCTTAGCTGCTAGTCAATAAATATTTGAGTTGGTCCCACCCTTTTTTGTATTTGCTTCCTCATTCGACTGACAAACATATTTTTGGTCAACTCAAGTAGGAGAAATTTCGACTTGAGTATTTCAATTCTAGTCGACCCATCTTGCTTCAACCTTGACTCGATTTGTATTCAAGTTTGCTTCGACTTCGACCTTTAGGTTACTTCTTTCTTGGACCGACTCGACTCTGAAGAAAACCGATTTGAGAAATTTGAATTTGGTCGTATTGACTTGCTTTGGCTAACCTGTATTTCCCGACTCAATTTTCCTTCGACTTCAACATTTAATTGGTCGACTTGTCTTCAACTCGTCTTGAAATCGATCGACTTGTCTTCGACTCGTCTTGAAATCGACTGACTTGTATTCTCCAACTTCCATCAATCTGTAGGCTTGCAGTCGGTCAACTTGTCTTGTAGTCGATCGACTTCTAGATAGGCGAACTTATTTTTGTTTGAATTTGTTGGAGATACTACACACTCACCTAAAATTATTTTCCTAAGTTAGATATTCCAATGTTGAGAATGATTCCTTAGATGAGAATATTCTCTCTAAAGAATATTCCCCTACAAAATAGGGTGTTCCTCTTCAGTTCGGAGTCATTTACACTTAGTTAGACTAGTGGAAGTCACTCATGCATCGAAACCTTGGTTTTATGGCCAACAGTTGCATGTGTCTCTCTCACTTCTGCATACGTGTCTCAGTTAATTGATGATTGCATGGATCAATCAGCTAGGACTAGGTGGAATTTCACTCCAGTGTCTATTAGTGAGTGTCTATATCTCTCTAGATCACTAATATGGTGCATTAGTTACTCATGTAACCTATATCTATTGTAAATTATTCACTCTTTGAGTGTGGAATATAATTAATACAATTCTCTGTTTTTCTCTTTTCTCATTTCTCTGCATACTGTGTATGTTTTTTTGCTAGCTAAACCTTATCTGTGTAAGTTTATTCACATTTACATGGTATCAGAGATGACAAATTGCTAGGAAAGATACACACCAGACTCTTTTTGTAGGTACTGAAGATTGAAGAACACATAAAAGATGGATTGTTTGCCGGCAATAATTTTTATGCCTCATAACTATTTGGAGTGGAAGCCAAAAATTATTCTTCAACTCAGATGCAGAGGCTTGTACCAAATAACTATGGCAATGGAAGTGGAAATTGATTCCACTGATAATAAAAACAACTTTCTCAATAGAAAAGATATGGCTATAGGATGTATCCTCTGGTTTATTTCTCCTGGAATTCTTCATCAAGTATATGATGACTCATAAGACTCAATTCCAAATGAATTATGGACCATATTGGAGGTTCTATTTGGGAAAAAATAATATTGTTAAGATTGCATGCAGGAGATTGGAAAGATAGATCCAGAAGAGAAGCCATCAGAAGATAAAGCCTCTTATTCTAAAGAATCTTCTACACAAGTATCTGCACAAATTTGCAATCCATTAATTGCAGATGATGCCTACTCCATTTCAGATTTGTTTTATGAATTTCATGTGTAAGATATATTGCATGCACCTCAGGAGTCACATGCAGAAACGTTTCCATGCAACATGCATGCATCTCAGTAGCAACATGCATGCACCATGCATGCATCTCAGGAGACAAAAAGGGAGCCGCACACATTAGATTCAATTTTGATATTTTCTGAGAAATATTTGTCGAAAAAAATTCTATATTTGAATTCCTCTCGAAAAAATATCCAATTTCAAAAAACAAATCGTCCGAAACGAAGTTCGGGAAGTGAAGTTATGATCATTTTAAAATCAACAAAATTTCAGTGTTTTTTCAGAAACGACCGCACGGTTTTCAAAATTTCATCCAAAATTTATTTGGATCTTCTTCATTACAAGAAGAGAAAGTGGATATGTGTGGACATCTCACTGGTGCATCTACTTCATCAGATCTGTGCAGACATCTACATCTTCAACAAAATCTTCAATGAGCACAAACTTGCATAGTTGTGAGGTCTTCTTG
>JASDQU010223778.1:2623-14542 GCA_032191745.1 Picea mariana | reverse complement strand
CTCAACGCTCTTCTTTTAGTTGGATTCAGGTGACGGGGGGCTGACCCATGTTCAAAACATAATTTTATATCATCATACCAAGGACTGACAGAGTTTTGGGCACATCAGATTGAATTATGATTATGCTGTCCTGGGTTTGACATATCGTTTTCTTCTTGCTGTCCTGCTGCTGAGTCAGCAACTAACTTGCACAACCCTTGACCTCTCACTATTTGAGTTGGGGTGATTTCTATGTCATACTCCTGTAAGGAGGTGACCCAGTTTGCCCTCTTTCTGCCTAGTTCTCTCTGCACTAACAAATCTCTGATGGCTGGGTACGGGACGATAACTTTTGTCCTAGATTTCAAAATATAATATCGGAAGTGTTTGATTGCTTTAAAAACAGTGTAGGCTTGCTGATCTACGGCTGGGTAATTAAGTTATGCGCCTTTGAAAGAAGAGCTCATAAAGGCAATGGGAACTTCATTGGTTTCCACGTTCTTTTGAGTTAGGACAACAACGTAGGAGTGGTCAGAAGCAAATGTGTAGAGCGTGAAGTCTTGCGAAAAGTCGGGGCTCATGAGAGAAGGAGCATCAATTATGGCCTTTTTTATTGAATTAAAGGCTTGGTTTTCTAAAGGTCCCCAATGATATTGTACATCTTTCTTTATTAGGTTCTATAAGGGTCTCACCATTTCTGAAAAACTGGGGACAAATCTCCTGACAAAGTTTATTTGGCCTAAGAAAGACTGCATAGAATTTTTTGATGAGGGAGGGGGAAGTTTCGTGATGACTTGCGTCCTTTCAGGGTCGATAATCATCCCTTTGTTTGACATAATAAATCCTAAGAGTTTACCTTGTTCTACTGGGAATATAGATTTTTTAGGATTCAAAGAAATGTAGTACTTACGACATCGCTATAGAATGACTCTCAAATGGGCTAGATGATCAATTTTGTTTTTTGAGAATACAGTAACATCATCTAGGTAAACTATGAAAGATTGATTGATCAAGCCTTGGAAAACAATGTCCATCGCTCTTTGGAAAGTGGCACCAGCATTAATGAGTCCAAATGTCATCTTCCTATATGCGTAGGTGCCCCACGGAGTGCGGAAGGTAGTCTTAAGTTTGTCTGGGGGAGACATCAGGACCTGGTTATACCCTGAAAAACCATCCAATAAGGATAATATTTCAGAACTAGATATCTGTTGAAGGATCTGTTCCATGGGTGGGACAGGGTAGTTATCTTTATCAGACGCTCTATTAAGGTTTCAGAAATCTACACAAAGTCGGATTTCACCACTCTTCTTCCGGACAGGGACAAGGTTAGAAACCCATCGCGTGTGCCTAACTAGGAAAATTATCTTAGCATTCAGGAGTTTATTTAATTCTTTTTTAACGGTCGGTTCGAGTTTAGGGTGCATTTTTTTAAATTTTTGTTGAAAGGGTAAGGTTTGGGGTTTCATAGGAATAACGTGTTGTATGATGTTAGGGTCGAAAGTTTTAAGGTCGTCATACGTCCACGCAAAAACATCTTTAAATTCCTTAAACAATTTAATAAATGCGGCTTTCTCTTGTTCAGAACACCCCACCCCTAAATTAATACACTGTGGATTGTCATTAGTTCCCAAGTTTACTTTTTCGTATAATAACGAGGAACTATTTGTTTTACAGTTGACTGATTTTTTGAATTTATCTTGAAGATCGTAAAATTTCTCTAATCTAACTACAGATTTAGGGATCAAATTTACCATGTCCGATGAAGATTCAGGAGTTCTCGGATCTGGTATTACCATGAAATCGCACAAATTTTCATCATGAGTGCATTCATCAATCACCGCACCTTGGAATGTTTCTTCCATATGCAGGAAGTTAATAATATGTTAATCGTCGTCAAAGACTCTCCAATTCGTGATGTTGTCGAGGACGGATGGCCTGAACAACAGTTCGATGAAGAATGCATTCGGGGACAAGCCTTCTGTAGGAAAGAGTTTGGAAGCTATGTTAGCTAATAGATCAGCTTCAGAATTATTCAATCTAGGAATATAATTTATATTGAAAGCAAAAAACTTATTCATTAAATTCCATACCTCGGATTGGTAGCTTTTAAGATGCGGAGACAGGCAATGGATAGAATCTCTTACCTGTCTAACCAAGATTTCCAAATCGCCAAAGACAATCAAATTTTGAATGTTCATGTCTAATGCTTTTATGAGACCTTGTAATAAAGCCTCATATTCTGTTGTGTTATTAGTACATTCAAATTCCAGCCTACATGCAATCAGGGTTTTGTTACCTGCCGGATCAATAATAACGCAGCCCGCACCAGCTCCTTCCTTGGACTTTGACCCGTCAAAGTAGAGAGGCCATATTTGGTTTTTATCGGGTGCATGAGACCATTGTGTAGAAGCTGTTGGCTGCACATATGCTACAATCTCGGACTACTGTTCCGGATTAGTAATAGCTGAAGTCTCGGCCATGAAATTGCCGAAAAAGGTATCCATGCCTTGTATTTCGGGTGAATCGGCAGAAGGTGTAAATGGTTCATTAGGATTATTTAAATCTGTCACTGTGAACTTTAGGTAACATTCACAATTTACCTTGATCTTGTTGGGCTTGCCATTCTCGGGCAGCCACAGGTGAGACTAGTCTATCACGAAATAGTCGTGTAGTTGTTCTGACCAGTCTCTGCTTAGAAACAAACCATAAACTTATGGAATATCCACAACAATAATATCAATCATTTGATGAACTTTGGGGTTAGACGATAATATTATAAGCACATTCCTTAATTCTCCTATAACTTTAACACTAGTTCGATCAAGTTGGATGATTTTTAAGGTGGATGGTTCAACTTCAGCGTTAATTTTCTGACAAACAGACCATGGCAGTACATTGGATGACACTCCTGAGTCTACCATACAATTGTGCACATTCCTATTAAAGATTTTGAAAGTTAACAAAAATGGAGGTACATTTTCTGCGAGTACTAATGGAGGAAGCTTGTGGCTTCTTACTCGCAGCCTCTAAAGCTAATTTATTTACATTTGACACATTATTTACAGGAAGGCTTCCTTTCTCGTGAGGATCAGAGTTGTTCTTAGCAGAAGCCTTTTGGGGAACTTTTGGATTGTTCTGAACAACCTTGTTACTGCTTGAATTACCATTTTTGCTATTCTCTGCGATATTCTGTAACATTTTTTGTAGTAAAAATGGAAATTTCAATAATTCATAAACATAAATGTTAACCCTTAACTTTTTTAGATCTTCAACTAAACCATGATCTAAGTTTGGGTTTACATGACTCTGTTTAGTCTCAGCTGGTTTAGATTGTTTTGGGAGCAAAGTTGTAGTGTTCTCGGAAGAAGGTTTGTTTATTGTCTTACTCCTAGTATTGTAGGGATGTACTGTCTCAAAATTAGCTTGAAAAATGCTATCCGAAAAGTGTCCAAAAATGTTTCAGGAGGCATCAAGTTATCTTGGGCTTCTAGAATCGTTTGAAGAGCGAATTGCAGGCTCTCTAGATTTAGGCCCTCGTCATTAGGATTAGGTCGGTTGGGAAAAGGCTTCCTGAACGGGGGTTTATAAGGCCCTTTGCTCGAAGGAGCTTCTTCGGCCATCCTTTTCAAATCTGTAACTTGATTTGACAGTTTCTGAATGACTTTAGTTAAGTTTTCTAAATCTGAGCTTTCAGGTTGTGTTTTACTTTGAGCAGGTCTAGGGAGGATTTCAATTTTCTTTTTGGAGGATGAACTAGTCTCTGTTTCGTTGCTAGTAGTGTCTTTTAAACTAAGGATGTCTTTTTCAATCTAGCTGGCCTCTTCGAAGGCTTCTAACAACGTGGATTTCTTAGATCATTTTACCCAAATGGCTATACTTTGATGTAAGGCTTTAGTATAGTAAGCTATGATAACATTCTCAGCAGGCATTGAATCTGTAGGGATTCGGTTTTTCAGTGTTAAGAATCTTTGGTTAAAGTCTTTAATTTTCTCTTTGGGGTTCATTCTAAGACTATAAAGCTCCATGACTAGGACTTCCGGGGATTTATCGTCTCCAAACTTCTCAAGAAAGCAGGATTCAAACTTCTCCCATAACACGATTGTATGGGGTTGTTGGGAAAAATACCAGGTAGAGGCATTGCCCTCGAAAGTATAGGGGAACAACCTACAAACTACGTCTTCGTGCTCGACATTACGGAGTCTAATGGCTAGCATAAACTTTTTAATGTGATCTTCAGCGATCTGTTTAGAGTCAGGGTCAAACTTGGGAAGCCACTTCTCCGGATGTTTGGGTAAGGGATGTTGAGCTCCGGGTACAGCTACAACATCTTGGTCGAGCCAAGGTATGGCATGATTGTTCTGGTTGGCCATTGGTGTGGGCGGTGTCGAAGGCTGGGAAGAGGCACTACCTTCATCAGAAGAGTCTTCTCCAGAAGAAGAAGGAGAAGAAGGAGGTGGTGAGGGTGGTGCACCAGATCCTCCTGCTACAGGAGTGAGGATTGGATCTGTAGGGTTTAAAGTGAGGTTAGTGCCTCCAAATTGTTCTCTAATATCAAATAAATCTAGTGGTTGGCCTAAAGGATGGTTTGGTTGTCTTAAACGGGCTAAGGCATTATGTGTTCTTATGAGAGATTGGCGAACAATCTCTTGTAGGTCACCACCTGCAGGGTTTGGAGTTACTGGTTCAACTGCGATCCGTGGATCGTCATTCGATGTGGTTTCTATTTGAGGGACAACGTTGTCGTTTGAATGACTTCTTTTCACTATAGGTGAGCGGTTGGGTGGTGTAGGAGTCTTACGACCGCCTCGTGCCATTAATAATTTTCAGGCCCTCCTTCTAACGCCATTTTTTGACGGGCGAAATTGCAAGCTCGTCAACTGGAGAAGTGAATCCGGTCCGGGGTTGTCCACTTAACCCAAGCCGTTTGGAATGATTCACCTCGACAGGTTTAGCAGCTCCGTTAGCCGATCTAAGTCCTAGGAAAGTGAAAAAACTAAGCTAAAGAAACTAATCTAAGTGAAATAAAACTACTACAAACTGTGTACAAATATAAAATATATATGCAGTTTACTTAACTAATATTATAAAACAATAATTCTACTTATTAAAATGTTCAGCCATCAACAAAATTAAAATATCAATTATATATGTACAGTATTTACAGGATACAAATTTTGATCTAAATTTGCAAAAATCATATGTAAATTTTTTTATGACAGCAAAGCTATTATTTTTGGTTTTTTATAACTTTTATGAGAAAGGAATAAAATGAAAACTATCTAAGATGAGCAATTAAAATAATAATCCTAACCGTAAATCTGAACTATATATCTAACTCAAGTACTGAGAATTCTCGAATTTATCAACTATTAAATTGCAAATAATAGACTAACCTAAAGTAACGCTTCCTATTTGTCCCGTGTACAGTACTTGATTTAGCTGTTTGATGGGAGGAAACCTGCACCAGATTTTCCACAAGCTTCTTGTAAACAGGAAGCAGTAGTGCTCTTTAAATACAAATGACAGAACAAACAAGACATAAAACGACAGCAATTTTAAAGTTTACAGATCATCACATTTAGATAAATCCCCGTGCAAAGATTTGCATATAATCGTTCATTTAACTAAGAAGATAAACCTTCTGTTAATTAAATTCAAACAGAGTGATTGCTGTGAGTAAAATGAGGCACATCAAATATGGATAAAATTTAAGTCATAACGCATCAACCTATAACAAGTCTTGATATCTAAAGTAGTCAACAACTTGATCACAAATTAAAATGCACAAAACTTGAACGAAAGTATGATAAATTGAAAGCTAAAGATGTAACAAAAGATCCACTTCCATTCGAGTCTGCATCATTATAAGTCCATAGTCTTTGTTCTCCCAACAGTGATGGGTTGTTTACAAAAAATAACAAGTATTTAAAGGCCACAGGGTAAAACATCCCTGTGGGAATTATCAAAAACTGTTCGGAAAAATCTGGGAACAATCTCCCAAATCTCTATTTCTGCCTAAGGCTAACAACTTAAAACAAAACTATATAACAAAAGGCATGTTCTAAACTGCCACAGCATGTCCAATTTCCCATTGAAATTCGTATGTATCTGTAGATAGGAAAAAGTAGACAATTTTAGATAATGTTTTAATTGTAAAATCAACAAAATCCAAATTTTATGACTAGCTACAGAATCTCACGATTCTGTAGCTGGTCATATTTACAAACAAAATCATTTTAAATTAATGCAAATGATAACAGAAATGTATATGGTGAATGAAACAATTCTTAATTACTAACGCAAAGCCAATCATTCATACTAAAAGTAACCAAATCTTTTATGCCAATTCAACATAAACGAAATCGTATCACATTAATCAAATGGTAACAGGGATATATGGATCTGCCAACCAACTTTTTGTTACTAATTCGAAGTAGACAGAATCATTTTGACAATTCAAAATCAACAAAATCATTTTTGAGTCAACAGGTTATATTCTATTTATCAAACCAATCTTTGATACTAATCCAATGCATACATAAATGACTGTGCTAATTCAAACATACAGAATCGTTTCTGAATCAAACCAAACAAAACTAAATCAAACTAACTCAGATCCGACACAATCATTTATACTAATTTAAGAACAATAAAATCGTATTAAATCGGTTCAATCAAAACATAGCTATATTCGATTTTAGCAAACGAATCAACGCA
The DNA here is from genome assembly GCA_032191745.1 of Picea mariana. Classification (NCBI taxonomy): domain Eukaryota; kingdom Viridiplantae; phylum Streptophyta; class Pinopsida; order Pinales; family Pinaceae; genus Picea; species Picea mariana. Next base: position 7,846 of record JASDQU010223778.1, on the reverse strand, counting down.
AACAAAATAGTTTATGCTAATTCAAAATGAAATCTTTTGTACTAATTCAAATACAAAAACGAAATCATTCTTGGTAATTCGAAGTAAATAGAATCGTTTTTTAATCTATTCAAACAAAACAGAGCTAATTTAGAGCAAACACAATCGGCTATGCTAATTCAAAACGAAATCTTTTGAAAATCGATGTTGAAATAACATACCTGGGCTATAAGAAAATGATTCAGTCAGGATATCTTTGATTTGACAAAGGCAATAGCTGCCTCAACATTTCTGAAGATGATAGAACCCGTGGTCTTTTGTCTTTTATCGTTGGCTTGAAGCCTGTCATTTTCCTTTGGCAACACAGTAACCCGTTCCTCCAATGATTTAATTTTAGATTGCAATAGAGGAACATCCATGTAGTATCATTCCAGCCAAGAATTGCATTGAGTACACGGTGGTTGATTGGGCCGAGCCACTACAGGTGAGGGTTCTTTTAAGTTACCAGGGGTTCCACTGTCAAACTTAATTCCCAAGAAGTTAGGGTCATTCTTGAGGCACGGGGGTAAGTTGGAAACATAGTCATAGGGTTCCACTGATCAGAGACCATGTGAATACGGGTATTCCTTAGCCAAAAAGTGTTCAGTCTCAGAGTTCAAATCCTCGCTCACAACAATAGGCTTTTGGTCAATGTTTTTCTTGGGCTTGTTCCGAGCACATCTAGATATCCATCGTGCATTCTTCTTTCCCTTACTATTGATATTAGTATTACCCTTTCCCTTCTTCCTTACAGGATTCTTAACAGTTTTAGCATTGTCTTTCAGGCATGAGTTAGGCATGGGGTCATGTAGATCAGCGTCGAGTCAGGTCGAGGGTTTGATAGCGGGTAGGAGGTTAGGAGGTGGCACGACAGGCCTAACCAGGGTTTCGGTGACTATGGTCTTGTCGACTTGAACACATTCAGGAGTGGCATAGACATTCCTCAACAGGAAGGCTTGCCAACAATCACCACTTATCCTTAAATGATGAATAATCACGATTTTGGTCAAGCAGTGATGGAAGAGGCTAGAATCAGCCTTTTCCCTCTTAAATCATTTAGACATTTTATACAGGTTGCGTAGGAGGTAGTGAGGCATATTCACAGGGAAATCCATGAAATTCATAAGCAACCGGAGATGGTAAAGAAACACTAAGCCATAATGACCTTCGCAGGTCACAAATTGCTTAACAATGGCTAATAAATCATGCCACAGGGATTTAAGGGCAGTGACATGCATACCTCTATCACAAGAGACAATTTTCCTTGATGTGAATAGGAGAGGCCATGACACTTTGTCCACTTTGGAATTCTTAAACCACCTTTGACCTTTAACTGGCAAACCCGTAGCTGAGCTGAGGAATTCCTCATTTAGCTCAAGTTGGATATCCCCAACCTTAGCCCTGCATCCATCGAATGTGAGGGCGAACTGCTGGGCGACAGCAAGGTTAAAACCCTCAAATGTTTGGATAAAAACTAACCAGCCATTATTCTCCAGGTCTTCATGAGCATTGTCAAATAGCAGGAGTGTTTGGATGCCATTAGGTTCTATGCGCACTACAAGTGCCATAGGAGTGAGCACACAGTGAGCAGGGTAAACGGACAGGGGATTCGACAGAGTATACGTAGAACCGAAAGCTCGCAGGCTTCCCCAAAACCAACAGAGGTAACCCGAGATACAAGGCAGGCATTAATGCCTAAGTGTGCGAGAGTGGTGGAACGAAAAAAACCCATGCAAGACATTCATATCGAAATGTACAATCGACGACGCTATGGTGATTCAAATCACTATTGGTGTGTGTTAAAAGAAATGCCAATCAAACAACTATTGAAAACTATGATAAGTCGACCCGAATATCTGCATAAACAATAATGTTCGTATGATTTAAAACAAAACAATATTTCGAATTTAGCACCAAAGATTTGACCATAAAACTTATGCGTTAATTGAAACCATTGCACCTAGTAATTCGATCAAAGACAATATAACATTAAACCACCATTGTATCAAGGATTCAATCACAATCACCAAAATACCATAGCATCCCAAACTGATAAAATGAAGTTATACTAACAAAAAAATGCAGAGTGAGAAAAAGTTTTGGTGTCTTGCCAATTGTGCGACCATTATTGAATTAGAAGTGAAATGACCACATGAACAAGAGTATTCATAATAATCCAGTGACGATTTTAATGCCATTGACATGACTTTGAACTCAAGGTTTCATGCTTGCAGTCGTGAAAACGAAAATGAAGGCAGGTGTGAAAATGCGCAAAATAATCATGTCATTTTATTTTCAAGAATTGTGACAAGTACTTAGGGTTAAAAACCCTCGTGTAGGCAGCTTATAAGAAAAGATAAAAATGCGAAATGGCTGCCAACAAGTCCACAAGGCAGGAGACCACACGTCATAACAACTCAGTCTAGAGTCTGACGCACACCCATCACATGGGCACCCTCACCCTACATAGGGGTACATATCATTTCAGCTCCATCAATAGAGGAATGACACACCGAACTCATGGGCATCCTCACCCCACACAGGGGCACACATCGTCTCATCTCAGTCCAGAGAGGAATGACACACCCATATCATGGGCACATCCAACTCATGGGCTCTCTTAGAGGCCGACTCACTCAGTCTTTGTGCTGGAGGATGTCTCACGAAGATGTAATCATCAACACTCCCTCTCAGCTAGGGAGGCATTCTCCATCGGGACAAGTCTCTCACAGAAGTACTCGAACTTCATCTTGGAAAGTAGTTTGGTGAAGATATATGCAATATTCTCATGTGTAGGAAGGTATTGCACATGTACTTCTTTCCTTTGCACCATATCTATGATATAATGATATTTTATCTCAATGTGTTTCGATCTATCGTGAAACAAAGGGTTCTCAGAGAGCTTCACACAACTCTGGTTATCACAATGAATAATGGTAGGATCCATATCATGATAAAATAAATCTGTAAGGATCTTGCGAAGCCACACTGCTTCACATACTGCCACACTCAACGCTATATACTCTTCTTTTGCGGTACTCAAGGCCACAAAGCTCTATTTCCTGTTGCACCAGGAAACCATGGCACACCCCAAGGTAAAACAACATCCGAATTTTCACTTTCGGTCCACTGCACTTCCTTCCCAATCTGCATCGGCATATCCCTGCAAACTCAAGTCTACACTGGAGGCATATCTCAGGCCATATCCAACTGTGCCTCGTAGATATCTCAATACATGCTTCACTATCATTCATGTCCTTATTCCTTTATCAACTTTAGGTTCCATAACCACACCTCTGGGGCGTCATGTAGACTTCATGAAATGTACCCAACACATCTGATGACATCAACCACTCCATCAATGACAACTAACTCACCAACAATATCAACAACATATCTAGGGATTCCAAGCTTCTCCAAGGGTTGACATCAATATCTAAGGGTTGAAATCAATGACAACCAACTATCAAAACAAACTTTCCAACAATACCCCCCTTTGGCATTGATGGAAATACCAACATTGATGAAAACACTCATGGAAACAATGATGCTCCAACACTCATGCTCCACCTGTGACCATTTCTCCTCATCAATGTTTCTCACTCTCACCCTTTGACATCAATGAAAAAGGGTCTCTCTCCTTGGGGCTTCTCCCCCTATCTTGATTCATCTATTCTCTCTCTCTCTCTCTCTCTCTCTCTCTCTCTCTCTCTCTCTCTCTCTGTATTTCCATGTCTTTGTTCTTTCTCTTCACATGTTTCTCTCCTCATGTTCCTCTCCACTTGTGTCTTCCCATGAAATCATTCCATCTCTGAACAATCCTTCTYTGACTTCATGTACTTGAMTTTTAATATTCYRATATTTATCTTTCTCTSMCMTTAASATCATGGGAAAARGGATAAYTMYCSCTCTCRGTATGYYTCCCCCTGTCTGTATGCTAYTGATATTTMTTTATTGGTTAWTTTTCTTCCCTTGACTTCTCTGCAARATGTYRTGTAGATCAATCTASTGATACATGTAAGTGTTTCCTTTCCTCTCTTCCAGTGCTTTCTAATTTTCCATTRGTTCTTCCTCTTGTAACTCTTTGACATATATAAAAATAATTCATTACTTGTTTTCATCATTCACTTGTCATGTTCATTTGACCATACTGTTCAATGATTTTCTTCTAGTGATTTAGATTTTGCTGAGTATTGATCCTTCCCCATTTTGTTGTGCCTTTTATTGCTTGTCTTTCTTTAAACAACTGATTCCAACTGATTCCAATTGTAGATTCACTCCTATATATCTTCTCTGAACCATGTTATCTGTACCTTTTAAGTATCCATATCTATCCATATGTCATAAACTGTTCATAACTGTGTTACTCAATTGTCCACAATGATGGCCCATCTATCACTCTGTACTTATGTTATCTAGATGCTTTGAATCTGTCTCTGCAAACACTTCAAAATGCTCGAAGGATGGTTCTCTGATGTAGCCACTGCACCAACTCACCCTATTCAATATTCATATTTAATGGGAGTCTCCAACCCAAATGGCTCAGAAAAATACCCACTCTGATGCGAAGTGATCTTCCTCTTCGTATGTGGATTCAACATCTTCCTTTTCATCCTCTTCCTAAATTCTAAAATTTTCATCCTAAATTCTAACTTCATCCTCTTCTTGGATTCTGTCATTTTTTTCTTGGCATGCGAGTTCATTACGATATTCCATTGTTGTAAATATTGTGAGTACAATCTCTGGGACCTGGTCTTTATTCACTTGTTCTTCTTGTTTTTCATTTCTTCTCCAAAATTTTCTGTATCTGACTGTTATCACCAAACAATTGCTTATACAAATGTAGAAAATGGATGGAAAACCCAACACATCATACTACCAAAAATTATGGAAGGATCACATTCAAAAACTATACACAATGGTTCTGAATTTTCGTACGTATTCAACAAAATCAGCGCACGCCCATCCGCATGGGCTAACATGGCGTACAATGCACACAATGTTTGGAGTGCATGATTGAAAGTTTGAAGACCCATAGAGCAACACATGGCTGTTAACTACTATCCCAAGTGCCCCAATCCCAAGCTTACCTTCGGTTTACCTGCCCATTCAGATCCCAACGTCCTCACTCTTCTTCTTCAAGATGAGATATCCGATTTACAAGTGCTCAACAATGGACACTAGATTTCTATCAACCCCATTCCT